>WAAB01007585.1:300038-350880 GCA_013389865.1 Piaya cayana | reverse complement strand
GGAGGATGCTGGCCTCTTCTCCCAAATGTCAGGGGACAGGACAAGAGGGAATGGTCTCAAGCTCTACCAGGGGAGGTTTAGGCTAGACATTAGGAAAAAAATTTCACAGAAAGGATCATTGGGCACTGGAATAGGCTGCCCAGGGAGGTGGTTGATTCACTTTCCCTGGAGGTGTTAAGGTATGGGTGGACGAGGTCCTAAGGGGCATTTTTTTATTGATTGATAGGAATGGTTGGACTCAGTGATCCGGTGGTTCTCTTCCAACCTGGTTATTCTATGATTCTGTGTGAAAGGGACGATGCGAGTCAATGCTTCCTGCTTCTCAGATTCTGGCACTTGACACTTCATGGCTGAAAATGAGGTAAATAACTGTAACCAGAGAGTTAGCTTGCCAGTCTTGAAGGCAAAGTCTCTTTCTCAACGAACACATTCCAGGTCTACACAGCTACTAATAATGTAAAGGAAGACTAAAACCACTGATGGGGTAAATACTTGCACCCATATAATTATTTTCTCTACAATGTGACAAGCAATGAATGGGTTCAGAATGTATTTCCTTTAATAACAATTCTGTCAGAGATACCACAAATTTCATGATTACTATGGAATATTCCAGTATTGCTGTTGTATTGAATCTTATAGCCTATATTATTTTTAACATTAACATTGAGACAGTAGGCCAGATTTTGTCATTCTTCATCTAAATGTCACAAAAAATTAATTAAAATATAACCTTGTGAAGATAAAAATCTTATATTGCACAGCCCAATGGTGGTCTATATAAACTGGATAAAAAGATTTCCCATAAATATTACACTATTTCCCCCTTCTCTATAGATAAAAGCACTTCTCAAACCGTATTGGTTTTAGACGGTTAAAGAAGACAAAGATATAAAGGCATAATATGACACAGTCATTTGCAGAGTTAGAAATAGATATCCAATGCTGTTTTATACACATTTGAGTTGATCACAGCTGCTTTGATCACCACAATCCAAGGGCAGCATACACAGCATTTACATTTTAACTGCAGCATTTATCTGACCACTGTCATGCCTCTAAACTGTGCCTTTTATGGTACTGCTGTGCAAAGAGAAACTGCTAAGGGAGACAGGCACCTGAATCTGTGGGTCCTTTGTTGGTATTGTCTGAGCTTCATTTGCCATCTACCTAAAGGCAAACATGCAAAACAAAAAAAAAGGCAACCCTGCTACATTTCATAACAAGCCAACCATATTTGTCTTAGCTTCTTTGGTCTTGTGATCAAGGTTCAACCGTGTTAATCAGGCTCATCCTGTATTGTTCAGTGTACTGAAGTCACATATCATAATTTTGAATGCTTAAAGTTGTAGACAAAGACAGTTGAAAACCACGTGGACAAAATTCCTCTTAGACAAGCCGAAAAATGCTTCTATATCTCTCTGCATTGGTCAGATACAGTTGAAGTAATCAGTTTTGTCATCTGTCATTTCACCTAAGATGAATTTCAGGAATACTGATGTTTAATTCTCTAAATTGCAGTTATTTTTGCTATCTTTGACCATCGTTATGTCTTCTCTCAGTAAATCTTTTTTTTTTAAAAAAGAAATAATATATATGAATGTAAAATATTGTTCATGTTTTAGGTGCTTTATAAAAAAAAACCCAACAGGTTTTGATATAAATCTTATGGACCTCAGCATGTTAAGTTCCACAGATATTTATCTCAATGTGTCTTGAAGTCATCACCACTGGCACATCTTCCATCCATGGAAAAAGCAAAGCATGAAGTTTGGGCTGAAAAATATGGAACCTATTGCATGGTGCTGCTGTGTTTTTCTGCATTGTATCACTAAGCTTTTACACAGGATTTTGGTAGTTCAGGAATAATAAGCCTAGAACAACACACTGATCCTTATCATACAAATGCAAAAACTGTTCCCTATTGCTGCTCTTTGCAAGAATTTCTAGCCAGTGATTGCAGTAGTTTCGGATGGAAGTGCGGGGACAATCAATAATAGCAACTGCAGCATTTATCTGACAACTGTCATACTAATTGTGGCGTGGGTCAGAATGGTGGAAAATGAACACAGCTGCCAAACAAAGGGTATTAACTGCAAAAGTGAGCTGGTTGGAAGGAACAGAAACCAAAATACAATAAATAAGAAAAAGATAAGGGCAAGAACTATCAAAGTTTTAGAAACGTTGTTATGGTAATTTCTTTAGATGTCCAGAAATTTCTAGACAGCATGCCATTTGTGATGATATTCACTAGGACAAAATTCTGGAGGAGAGATATGAATGTTCTGGGTGGACATTGTAATAAAAGATATAGACCAAATGTTTCTGTAGAGGATCACATAATCACTAAGTTGGAAAAGACATACAGGACGATTGAGTCCAACCGTTCTGATCAACCACTAAACCATGTCACTAAGCACCACACACACCCATCTTTTAAATACTTCCGGGGATGGTGACTCAGCCACCTCCCTGGGTAGCCTGTTCCTGTACCCGATTAAACCTTTTGGTGAAAATTTTCTTTCTCACATCCAGCCTGAACTTCCCCTGGCTGAGCCTGAGGCCATTCCCCTTTGTCCTGTCCACTGTCACTTAGGAGAAGAGGCCATTAGCCTCCTCTCTACAACCTCCTTTCAGGTAGTTATAGAGAGCAATAAGGTCTCTCCTCAGCCTCCTCTTCTCAAGGCTAATGAATCTAGATAAAGTGAAAAAAAGAATTGGAAAAGCATTATTTGAGCTTTATTATTACTGCCTAGCTGATAAAGAAAAAATATAAATAAAAAAATACAATCTGAGAGAGTAATAGATATATAGATATACTGATTGAACTTCTCTGTGTGTCAGAGTTGGTTAACTCTCTTTGATATTTTTTCTCTTTTGCACCCAAGAACAGCAGGATGGTAGTAGTTGGTTGTAAATACACAGTGGCTGATTACCTGCATTACTTCCATAGCTACCAGAAGTATAGATAAGCTATATTCTTGCAAAGATACACTTACTTATGCTTCTGATCTTCCCAAGAAGTATATTCTTTATGAAGAGTTATTAATAGGGAATGTCTTCCATCCTTTTCAGAAACCAGGGATTTTCCCCCAGGATGGGGAAGTATACTTCTTACAGCTGAGTTGGAAAGATTCAAATGTAGCATGGCAGACTATACTGTGGCATGCAACTCCTCCTCTATAGTATATACAGAAGTAGCATTACCAATAGTGGAGGATATGCTTTATTGAGATTAAGGTGTTAAAAGAAGAGTATGGTATCTTCTTTCACTAGGCCAGGAAAAAAAGAACGTAGATCTTATGTGTTTAATCTATGCATTTTGTGTCTCTGTTCCAAATATGAACTTCCCTATATCAGCAAAATCAGAATTCTGCATTTCATTTCATATCACAAGACTTGGAAAATGTGTTACTACTCACCTTAAAAGACAAGTTTACGTGTAATATCTCTTGAACTGTTTGACAACAGAAGGTCAGGTGTGACATATATTTGACATTCTAAAACCTCAACCTAGTACAACTTTGAGGTCAAGCAAAGGTAAAATCAGAATAACCCTCTTTAAATTTTTATTGTGCATGATAGGACCACAAATAAAGTTTAAGTCCTTCAGCTTCTAATATGTCTGTACTTGACTGAAAGCTAAAGAGAAAGCTTATCTATTGATTTTCACATGTAAGCTAAATGGTAAAATAACCTTGACTCATTAAAGATGTCAGCATTGTAGATGATTTGGATATCTTTGTCATTTGAAAATAACATATGGATAATTTACTCAAGCTGAATTATTCTTTAGTAATTTGCAGTGCTGCAAATCTTCAGATTTTTCACCTTCACAATTACCCAGAATACTTCAGCATTAATCACAGTATTCAACAACAGAAAGGAATGTTAGTCTATTTATTGAATCTCTATGAAGAGAAATATTTCTTTTTGCACCTATAACTTTTACAGTGGGTTGCTTATTGAGACTTTGCCAGTGTGTGCAAAGAAAAAGATGTTTTAAATAGGAAGCTATGATTCAAAATTGCAAATTATTTTGCAAATAACAGATGTGTTGTCAAATATACAGAATGTCTTATGAAAGAGTGTCAGTGTTTGTGCATGTGTGGTATAAATATTACCTATCTAGCTTGTCACATCTAGTCTGTGAGGGGACCAGGATTTTATTTCTAATTGGTTTTTTTATTACTATCAAATAAAAAAGGCCCATTCATAAAAAGTGGTCATGGCTGTTTTACCAGAAGTGTTGTAGTCTGGGATTGCACCTTCTGCCTAGGTAAAGATGCCATGTCTTTTCTTACTGAGAAAGATTTAATCTTTGCCACATTTGACAGAATTATTTTAACTATGCCTCTTGATCTGTTGAGATTCTAAAAGGATACAAGAGAGCCAGTAACAACAACAACAAAAAATTACATTTACTGCACAAGATAATGAAGCAGTAGGTTCCAGGCTAAATAAATTTCCCTTGTAGGAAAGCAGACGTGTTCTTATATGCATCAGGTATGACACTAGCATTCATACACTACATAAGTAAACTTTTGGAGCAATTTATAATTTCCAAAGAATAAAAATAGGTGCTCCTTACCCTAGGGAATTAGGGTAGGGTAGTTTATTCACCTGAAGTGGAAGATACGTTATGCCCTAAGTATCAGCATGATACAAAGAGTGAGATTGTGCAGTATGAACTTTGAAATCCCAGAGTATGATAGTTGTGCAACATTACCTTTGTATCTGGAATATCTGTAATTTCTCCATGTGGAATTTAAAGATTTATATAACAACACTGTAGGGAATTTGATGGGTGAAATGGAAAGCATCCTTCTGAATTCCTCCATTTGAATATGGCTTTCTAGTCTGTTTTAGAGGCAATCCCTCTCATGCCACCCATGAGATACTATTTTTAAGTGGTATGTCACAAGTACAGCTAAGACATCTGAACCTCGGCATGCTTCAAAATCAGTGCTGTTAGCTTGTACAAGGTGCTTCATAGCCTTTTCAGACTTCCTCTTGTATATTTATATCACAAACACAATATGTGAATCGTTGATGGAAGTAAAATGATTAAATGTAAATTAATTACTTTTAGTTCTAAAATGCGCAAAGGTCTCGGTACAGATTTCAGCTAAAAGGGGCAGGACCGCTTAAGAAAGGAAGAAAAGGAGGAAGAAGGATGGGTGAACATTCTTTAGTAGTCTGAAGGGAAAAAAGTTATTTGCATTTCCAGGGAGAGACATAATGAATAGTGTTTGGCTTAGGAAGATGTTGGGTAAAGCTGAAGGAACATAGAAGCATAGAATCATAGAAGCATAGAAGCATAGAATAGTTTGTGTTGGAAGAGACCTTAAAAATCATCTAGTTCCAACCACACTGTCATGGACAGGGACATGCCCCACTAGACCAGGCTACCCAAGGCCCCATCCAACCTGGTCTTAAACACCTCCAGGGATGGAGCATCTACAGCTTTTCTGGGCAACCTGTGCCAGTGCCTCACCACCTTTGTCACGAAGAATTTCTTCCTAATGACTAATCTAAATCTTTCCCTTCCAATTTAAAGCCATTCCCCTTATCTTAACACTACTTGCCCTTGTAAAATGTCCCTCCTTGGCTTTCTTGTTGGTCCCTTTCAGGTACTGGAAGGCCACTATAAGGCCTCCCTGGAGCCTTCTCTTCTCCAGGCTGAACAATCCCAACTCCCTCAGCCTATCATGTAACATATTAGGTGGAACTTGTGTCTGTGCTCCTGCCAGAGCTTTAATTATTTGGGAACAATATAAGCCTAGAAAAGAAACTTTGCTCTAACTTGTGCTTGTGATGCAGGGGTGGGCTGCCCCTCAAAGAGTCACATCAGGAACAGTCTATGAAAAGGAAAAATCAATCTGTCTGAAGGAAAAATGATGAAAATAGCTTTATTTGGTAAAAATAAAAAAACTTCAGAGTTTGTTTTCTCATTAATTTGTACTGAAGGAAAACACAAGGTAGTGTCTGTGACTAGAGCTGGGAGAAAAGTTGACTGAGTATTGAAGTATTGACAGATACCACAAAACTGGGGTTAAACTCTTGATGTTTTGAGGGGATACATTGTTCTTAGAAAAAAATTTATTGAAGAATAATACAAAATGCACAAGGGAAATCAGATAGAGGAGCAAGCATTCTCTGAATATGTGGCAGCTTAGAAGAAGTTGGCAGGAGTGTATCTTTTTAGGACAGTTATAGATCAGGCATTGTGGGACAGGAATGTTTATGACTTGTGAAGTTGTCATCTGTGAAAGACTGTAACCTGCACACAAACACCTACACACACGTACACAACTATTTGGTGTGTTTGGAGGTTAAAAAATAATAGTCATAAAGCTTTTTTGTAAGAGTAGCGATTATATTTTGAAGTGGCAAACAAAATACGCAGTAATTTTGGAAGAAAACTCTCTTTAATTTGAAGTATCCATCCAAAGAGAGCAGAGCAGCAGCCCATCGAGTCAGTCTGTAGATGGAAACGACATTATTTGTACTTTAATACAATGTCACGAGATATAAATTTGCTGCAAAAATCTGCCTTTAGCAGAGACAGCAACAGAGATGTCAGTGACAAAGATGTCAGTCTTTTTTCCTCTGGATATATCCTTCTTGGGAAGATGAGCACAATAAACCAAATGAGGAGCAGAAAGCATAATGCAAGGTAAATGGACACCAGAGTGATGGGTAAGCAGAAAGACATGTCTCTCTCTACTTCCTAGAATACACATTAAAATGAAGAATGGATGACTGTTCAAATATTAAACTGATTTTAAGCATTTTATTAATTAAACATAATTGTTTAGCTTATTTTAAAACTACCATGTAATCACTCACCTGAAAGAAGAAGTGGTTTAGTTGGAGTCTACAAAACTTTCTTTTTGATCCCAAGTAGAAATCTTCCAAAACTAGATACCACCAATTATACAAAACATAAATGTCCCAGTTATATTAGTATTCCACATACAATATATCAAAACACAGAGATATTTCTAATGACTGTTATTAATGAGGCAAGATAATAATGCACTAGAAGAAATGTGAAACAGTTTACTTAAACTTGATAGAATTTGTTATATGATTGGACATTTAAAACTAACAAAACAAAAATTGTAAGAATAGAATGTAACAGAACACACAAAGTGGCACATTACATTAGAGATCAGCTGGATGTGATGTCACTCAAAGACAAAAATCCTTTGGTATTTATGGATTTAAGTTGTGCCTGCTACAAAGTTTTGATGGTGTCACAGGTAGGAACGTGATGCAAAATACCTGTTCACAGCAGGAAGTAGAATGAAGGGCTCCATAAGCATTTGTCTATAGGACAAATTTTTTTCATTATAACGTAACATGGTTATTTGATCAGCATTTCATGCAGCAAATTTTGAAACTATCTGAATTTCTAAAGATAATAGAGAAAATGTTTCATCAAACATGGTTAACTTTATATCAGGCATCGGAAGGTACACTTCCTCTGAGGAGGAGCAAGGATTTGGACTTGATGATCCTTATGAGTCCTATCCAGCATAATATATTCTATGATTCTATTGCTTTTTCTGATAAAAAGTCGTTATTGTTCTCTATAACTACCTGAAAGGAGATTGTAGAGAGGGGGGAGTTGGCCTCTTCTCCCTAGTGACAGGGGACAGCACAAGAGGGAATGACCTCAAGCATCACCAAGGAAGGTTCAGGTTGAACAGAAAAAAAACCCAAATTCACAGAAAGGGTCATTGGACACTGAAACAGGCTGCCCACGGAGGTGGTTGAGTCGCCATCTCTGGAGGTGTTTAAAAGATGGCTGGTTTAGATGCTGAGGGGCATGGTTTTGTGGCTGATAGGAATGGTTGGACTAGATGATCAAGGAGGTATTTTCCAACCTAGTGATTCTGTGAAAAAACAGTCATTTTCTGATTTTGGTTTTTTAAAAATATAAATGCAGCAGTATTGTTGACCATTATAATCATTGTTATACTAAAGCAACTGATTGTCCCAAATGGGCAATAATTGCTGATAGGACTGGCATGCACACATAACTTATGAAGTGTTAACCAGAAAAATTTTCTCAAGGATATCCTGATAGATGTTAATGAAATTAGAACCTGAGAGACAAGAAAAAATTGTTATTGAATTTCCTGACTTTAAAGCACAATAGGAACAACAATTAAAAGTATATGATGGAAGGAAAAATTGGAAAGCAAATGGAAATAGATATAAATTGCAATTTAAAACTTCTAGGAGAAGTAAAGGAAAGCCAAAGGTTTCAATATCAATTGTCCATAGAATTAAAAGTAGTAAGAATGCTTTAAAAATCTTATCGGTAGCATGTATAGGTTCGCTGCTGGGTTTGTTTGATCAGATCTTGATGTATAAGGACAGGAATGCTTAGCAGATATTTCAGTTATTTGAAATAAAATAGGGAGATATATCTGTCCTATGTGATGCTGTTGTAATTGAAACTTTATTCTCTGTAGCAAAGGTTTTTGCTGGAATTAAATATTTTTAAGTTAACTGACCAAGATATCTTACACTCAGGAACTACTCACAGTGTCTCTAAACTATAAATGTTAATAATAAAGAAATGGAAAACAGCAAATTCCAAGGGACTAGAAGACTGTAAAAGATTTCCAAATATTTCAAAAGCTACAGAAGATTAACCAGGGAGTTGCTACCAGGACAGAACAGTGCTAATTTTAAGTAAAAAAATTGAATAGTTAATTTGAGTCATTACTCACAAAGTAGGTAGAAATTTAATTATAAGAAGAGGCAAAAATATAGTCAGTGCCACTCAGCATTACTTTCTGAAAGACAGCAATTGTTCTCAGGTTGTATGGGTTTTTTGTTTAAGTCTTTTAATAGGATTAAAGACTTTGGTGATGAAAACATTATGCAGGTAGCAAGGACTTCTTCCAACCAACTGACTTATTACTAAAAGATATTGCAGTCAAAAAGCTTGAGCTCTGTGGGGTTAACAGGCCATAAAAATTTGGCTTATACACAGATCAGAGAAATGAGGTGTTTATGCTGAGATGCAATGAAGGGACTATTTCAGTCAGACTCTGAGTTTCAAATCTTGATCTAGTGTTAGCCAGCCTCTTTATCAAAAATGTAGATGCCCATGTCACATCTTTTCAGCTTGCTGTGGGGTACTGAAAGATGAAAGCAGTGAAACCGATTTTCACTCGTTACATAGCACAGGAAAATTGAATAGGATATGTATCCATCCATACTTGAAGGACACAGACAATGGTAGAAGAGAGATATGAAAAAAATATTAAAAAGGGATTTGGGGAAAATGAGGAGGAAATAGGTTTTAGAATCCAAGGGTTAAGTCTCTTCAGCTATTTATTTTGTAAAATAAACTGAGTGGAATGTTAATCTCTCTCAGAACATTTCCAAATCACTATGACAATTAAATATCAAGATATAGGGTAGATTTACCATTGGAATCTTGAAGCCAAGATCCTTTGTTCTTTTAAGAAACATGCAGGCTTTCGACCTGTGTGTAAATCTCACTGACTCTGTGGCCCATACTTCTCCATGATGGTCCTTCATGGCTCTGGTTTCTATGGCTCCAGATTAGGTGCTGTTAGATTTGTAACTCCACAAGAAGATGGTAATTTTAATCAAACCTACCCTTAGCTTTCACTAAGTCACTGGTAGGAGTTAGGAAGGCTTTAACTGTCCCCAAAGATACAATTGGACTGCCCTTTCCTTCATACCAAAACTCCTGATTCTCCAACAGCCTCTTTCAGGAATTTCTGAATAAGCATTAGGCTCCTTTTCACACACCTCAAACTTACAGACAGTGCTTCCCATGTAAATCCTAACTCATGAGTCACAGTGCAGAATCTTCAGGCTTTTTCGGTCCATATTTCTCCTGTGCTTGCCAGTTTCCCAAGCTCCACGTGATTTTGCTCTTTATGTAACGTTAGGTCCCTTGACTCAGTGGAGGATTTCTTGTGTAGCAATTTGGATTACAGACTGCACAAATTATTCCTTTTGTGAGAAGGGTGTTTTCTGACAAAATTCTGTCCCTTTTTATCCTCGCTGCGTTCCTCTGTTTCCCTGCCTTCCAGTCTGCCTTCAGCTGCTCCCTCAGAAGAATATCCTAGTTCTAAGTGTGTGTCAAGAAAAGTACAGGTTGATAGACTGTAGTAAAATATCATGATATCTTCACTATACCAAGGAGCTGATCTCAAGAGGTTTAAACCATAATGTGCCAAGTAACTGAAAATGGCTTGGGTTGTGGCGCATAACTATTGTATTACTAGTCAGAATTTTGGTGTCAAAATTTAGAGGGTGGAAGCAGCACATTTGCAGTTGCTTTTTGTCTTGAAACTTTAATGGGAACATATGCCAGCTCTATTATCCTGTCTCAAGCAAATACACACATATTCTTACTCTGATTGTGGTTGTGCTAAGGGAGTGAGTTACACAAATGCATTCATTTATGAATATACTGTGCAGTAAAAAATTACCATTTCTTGAATTTGGAGGATGATATTATTTGGGGATGAAAAACATTCCAGTTGGACCTAGCTGTATTTTTTCTTATTCCTTCATGTTTGGTTGACTATTTTCTGGCATAGAGGTCAATAATTTGGTAGTGTTTCTTTGTGAATCAAATTGGTAGTTTTTATATCTTTTGAAAATTAACTTTTCCAGATAAATAAAAAGCTGAATGGTAGAATTTAATTTTTAATTTTATGACATAAAATCTCAAATACCGCACTGTTTTGGTTTTGGTTTTTATTACACATTGTTGATTTACATATCATATTCCACATGATTAGTGCTCCACTCTACCTGAGCAATTTAGGTACTCTGATTTTGTTTCTATTTCTGCTTTACTTTCCACTAGTATATCAAATGCTTTCAAAATTAATTCAGAAGAAATATAACATTTGTTACACTAATATATTTCATCATCTTATAGGATATCCTCTGTATCACTCTATCGATTCAGGGTGATGCTGCAATTAGTGCAATCATCCTGTAACTTCGTCTTTCATAGCAATAATACTGACCTTTATGTAGCCTATCTCCTGTTTTCTATTGTGTAAAACTTTTCACTGTGGATCTCAGCATGGCTTCAAAAATGCATTTGTCTTATTCTTTATTTTATCACACAAGCTTGAAATAAGAAGTTAATTTCTATCACAAACTTGACCTTTAAGGCTGTTGAGCCTTATCTTTTCTCATACTTTTGCTTTAACCTTCGAAGACACAAAAGGCATCTAAAACCCATACAGAGCGTTAAATCCTAAATATTTTCTAAGCAGCTATGATCTACTTGCCACATTAGAGTTGTAAATTAAGGTCTCATGTGCTGCAGAAACCAGCCTTCCATATCACAGTTTTCTCCCCTGAATGAGGCAAGAGTCAGTCGGTAAATATATGTGGTCAACCTCAGATTTGCCTCACTGGGAGTTCACATGTATTTTTAACTGCCTTCAATTGTTAATGTATTCCTCAAATGAGATGCATCACCTTGAAGAATGACTTTTTGCCCTCTGGGAATACACCAAACAAGTATTTCATTCACTATGATAATCAGTTCTACCTCCAGCAACATATGAAACCCAAATTTAATAGGCACTAGTGATTAGGTTTTAAGACACACAGTCATCGCTGTCCACTGCAGTAACAGTAGTAGTAGTAGTATTAGTAGCAGTAGTAATAATAATAATAGGGAAAATGCACTATATTTGCTTTTAGGAATCATTAATAAAAGCAATGCAACTGTCAACATTTTGAAAACATGTTTCACACATGTCATGTGTCTTGTCATTAAAGAAAAAAATGATAGCATTGTTTTAAGAATTTAGAAATTTTCTTCAGTAAATTAAAGGTACTACTTAAGTTTTCCTGCATTACATAGCTGTATAATCCTGGAAGGAAAAAAAAGAGCAAGTGGAGAACTGCATATCGTATTTTTTAAAAGCTTCTAAGTATAAAATTTATAATGAAAGGAAGAGATTCTGGGAGACAAAAGGAAAAAATTTAGCTCCCTGCATGGTTTTCAGTGTTAAAATTACCAGAGATCTTTCTGAACTCCAGCTTTTCCAGCAAGCAGAAAAGATAGTTAAGTGACATTATGGAAAATTAAAAAATCAGCCTTTAAATCAGCAGTTTAGGTTGCGGACAGTAAATGATACAGTGGTTCCACTTTCTTGGAACTGAGAAGCAGAAGAAAATGAAGAAAGATGCCAGTGACAGGGTGAGGATGATGGGAGCAGACTAATATTATGAATGATATGTTAAGTGATTGGCTCAGATGGAATCATGGGATTGCTGCCTTTTGCTGGTGCTGATTTTCATCTATATTGTTTGCCTCTTTAGAAAGGCCTAAGATATGCAGAATGTGTACGCATGTGCAGGAGCAACATCAGACAAATACAGATATATATTTACATGGTATGTTATGTATTATATGTTCAGAAGCCACCTTATCCACTTTAATGTTTTGCCTTACACCTGATTCATTTGGCTAACCAGGATAGTCTACTACAGCATAAACCAATAAACCACGTTTTACGTGAATTAAAACTATTCTGCTTTCTGTATCAGAGAATTATAAAATCTCTTTTTTTGTTTGCCTACTGCACTGAAAGGGAAAATATTTCAGGGTTATTTTTTCACTGATTACTAATTCTGAAAGGTATCTTCTGATCTACTAAACTGCATAAATACAAGGAATAGTATTACTACTTAATAGCAAAGTGTTGTCTAATAGGAAGACATACTGAGGTTCTGTTACATTTTCTTTGATGTGCTTTAAGCTGCATACCTTGCATTCTCTGCTTTCAAACTATCAGGCATTACTGGGTTCATTTAGTCTGCCTGCTTCTTTGTGTGGACAAACAGAAAGATAAAATAATGCTTAACATTGATGAGACGTATCAGAAACACATGTGTGCGATTAAATGTAACACTAATTTTGGAGGGTTGTTTTACTAGGATTACCCTTGGCAGCATTTTTAGTATCATAAACAATCTGTAACTCCAACCTTCATCTCTGAACATTAACTCTTTAGTGCCTTGTTCATTAGTTTTGAACTTGGCCCAGTGTTCTTTGAATATTCTGGATTTGTGATTGAAACAAATCAAAATTTAGAGGCTGTATGGGTAGGTCACATGTTAGTGTATAAAATATCCCCTTGAACTGTTTTTCTATAAGATTCTGACATTAGCAAAAAATCAAATCCTCTCTCAATTCCTAAAATAAACCACTATATTTTTGCTATGCAATTTAGGTACCAATTTCATTTGTTACAAAAGCATCTGCCAGACAAAAATATGTATACAAAGGCATGTAAGCACCTAAACACTAATAAGGGTGTGCTGGTTTTCATCTGAATAACTTGTAAGAGATTATTCATTATACAAATACTGATGATGGCCATGGTAATCCTTAAGATACTCTTTCTGTGTGGTAATTCAGTTTCTGGCAAAAAAATGTAAGATGACTCTCCATTTTAAAGTTCCCTATCTTTAAACTTTACTGTGGATCAGGTCAGTAGCATTTATGTAACTAATTTCTTGCTATAATCCTATCTTTTCACTGAGCATTTACCAATTGCTTGTGGGGAAAAATAATGAATTCCTTTTTTCAGAGCAATAAATATTGATAATTAAAGTAATGAAGTATTATTATTTTTTTCCAGGCTGGACATAAAATTGACTCAGGTGCTCATTATTAAAACTTTTTAATATTTTTTTTCAGAATGAGAAAATGAGCATCAGTGAACCAATATAATTAGTATGCCTTCTAAATAGATGATATAGTTATGTACTTGTTAGTATTAGGGGATCCTACAAATTTCATTTACCAAGATACAGCCCAGCAGGCATTTTCTAGTGAAAAGGGCGCCTGTGAATCCCCAGTATACCACTCAGATCATCCCCTGAGGGGAAACGCAACTTGCATTCAAATCAAACGTTTTCCTATCAAATGCTCTACTAATGGCTTTCCTATGAGACCCAAGCCTGTCAGTCACCTACTACCTATTTAGACATGTTAAAACAGAATTCGTTGTTTATTTGTATTTCATTGAAGTGAGTCTGTTTTCTCATATTGAATTTGTATCCAAACCCCAGGTTGTCAATACTACTTAGTTAGATCCGCTAGTTGTTGTGTTTTTCTCTGCATGTGATCCAGGGAAAAAAATAGTGTCACTCATGCCAGTTTCAACCCTCCTATAAATCCTTAAGCAGTGTAGTAACCAATTGTATATAGTAACTAACGTGTACATTCAAAACTGTTTTAACAGATTCAGTGATGCTTTGCTATGCTAAGTTTTGCCTAGAAAGAAGCTAAAAAAATAACTAGTGTAATGAAAAAAAGAGGACAAGAAAGACAATATTTAATATTACTCCTGAATTACAGTAATTTTAATTGCCCCAGTTAAATATAGCTCAACTAGTCAGTAGACATACGTGACTGCTGTGATTTTTTGAGAAAATTATTTAAATTAATTCTGTTAGCAACCTCTAAGTTAGTTTTCTTTTGCCTAAGCTTAAATCTGTGTATTAAACATTCCATAAAAACAAGAACTAAGTGTTATGTTTGATATGCACTTCAAAAGCCTAAAAGGGCAAAGAAAGCCCTTCCTTAATTATTGAAGAAGTGTCTGTAAAGGAAACATGAGCAAATAGCATTCATGCTTTCATCCCCAGTAACCTTTTATTGTCCTTTTCTTCAGATGGCCAAGTCAGTATATTTAATAAAGGGAGCAGCAACCATCAAAGAAGGCAGGGGTCTAATAAATGGTCCTGATTAAAGGCCCTGACAGGGTATGAACTTTGCATAAATTTTCCTATGGTGTCAGGCTAGGATCCTGATTGAAAACCCATTAACATAATCACACATTTAGAGGAAATGCTGTAATGTATCAAAAACATTTCCCTTAGTGTAATAATTTTAAGGACATTAAAATGCAAATGATAATAAGGAGCTGTGTTTTAGTGATGTTCTGAGAGCCTGATTATTCAAATATTTAGTATGAAATATGGAAGCGCCTTTAACTAATGCATCTACATGATTTCAAAGATTTAATCTATATTTGTACTTGAAAGACTTTTATACCACTACTGAATATTTCCTGTTAATTTTATACTTGCAAAATCCAGCAAGAAATTTACTTTAAATGATAGTCCTAAATGCTAAGACCTTCTAGCCTGCTTTGAAAAAAAAACAATAAAAAAATCTGTGTTGAAATCAGGACACCAGTTATGCTCTTTTATTAGTTGCTGAATTGTAAAAGTCTATGTTTTGATATTTTTTGCATTATAAAAATAGTTTGTAGAATTCAAATCATCCCTTTCTCTGTTCTTGTTAAAATATATGCTTAAAACAGATTGGTCATTGAAGCACAGCAGTGATATTCTTTAATGCTAATTTTTAACAATAAAAGAAACACTATCCTCCCACACACAAATAGCCATAATTATGTAAAGAATGACTGCTTCAGACTGATGACTTTCAATATGCTTGAGTCTAACATACTGGTATAAGAGGCCAGAAAGGTCAACAGTAATTCATAACCGCTATAAAATTGTGTAGCATCCTAGGGCTTCTGGAGGATGCTGACATTATCATGCTTCTTCTGCTGGTTTGTATATGTAAATTTGTGATAGGAAGTGCACTGCTTTGCTGTATCGCATGCAGAGCATCAATCAGGCAGTAGAATCCATCCGAGTATTTTCATTATGCCTAGTTATTTACTGCATCAGAAGAAATTACCCTGGCAAGCCAAGCAGCCTTCTCTGGATAGCATGATATGACCAACCAGGTTTCAGCTCAGGAGTCTTGTAAACATTACAGGATTAATCTCACAATCACAATCATCAATCTTTCCTAGTCTTGCCTGGGTGCAACTGCAGAGATTGGTAACCAGGCAATGTAGATTTAAATTTAACCCTGAACACCAAGAGCTATATGTCAGATCCATGCACCATATTACAAACACCTATATTTTTACTCCAGTTCTACTACCAAACAATGAAAACATAACATTTTTGCACTTCAAATTCATGTCTAATTTTTCATTCCCATTTTTGATGCATTACGGGGAAATGAGAAATATTCTGAAAAAGACACATTTTGTAATACCAGACTCCAATGCTAAAATGATGCACTGTGATGCCTAGATCTAATGTATGTTTTAGAGACAACTGACACTGCAGTAAAATGTACAGTAGTAATTCAGGTTCAGGACCAGACTTGGGCTCCTGGGCACCAAGCCATTAGAGGTTAGGGCACTGTAGGGGTAATGTACTTAGCCTCTAACAAATGGTGCATTAAATACATCACACTGACTCATAGGTGCACTGGTACCAGTTTCTGAAATGACTTCTTGCTTGCCCTCTTGCCAAAGGAGAAAAAAATAAAGATGCTGGCACACCTAACTGCTCTGCATAAAACCAAGAAAGTGGGAAATGAGAACAACCTGTAATAATGTTTCATTGCTGTGTGTTTAACTATTTACAGTATATAACGTAGCCTATTGAAATAATGCAAAATACAATACCTATTCTTTTTCACTTTAAGTCAAGTGAAAATAGAGGTGATAATGAACATTTTTAAGCAGTCAAGGAACAACAAATATATAATGAGCAGATCACTTACAGAGACTGTGTGGCAGTTTAATTTGAACTCTGATCATTATTTTTACTCCTGTCCAAAACACTTTTTCACTGCATGTATCCTAAACATTTTTCTCACTTTCGGGTTCTCTGTCTATGTTTCTCTCTCTGTCTGTTTCTGTCTGTCTCTCTCTTTCTCTCTCTCGCACATATATAATTTTCTTTCATAGAATGCCTATAGGAACTGTTAAAAAGCTTGGGGTTACTTTTATGCTTTACAGAAATATTATTTTCCATGATTTTGTATCTTTCTTTTTATTTAATCGGAACTGAAGGCACTTTAGTGCTCTATCTGAATGCATTCCCTCTGTAATAGGTTCCTGCTTACTAAGAGAGGAGCTAGCCTTTGCCTACTAAATAATCCTTGTAAAATAGACAACGATCATAGTCATTTGGTCTTCAAGGAATGATGAAAACTCTGCAACACAGTGCTTAGCTGATACACACATTTGAAACCACTGATTTCAGAGATGCTTCCTGATTTATGCCAGCTGAAGGTCTCATTTAAAGAGAATTTACCTTCTAGAGATGTGGTGACTGAACAGTTAAATGCAGAGAAGATGGGTGTATTGCAGTGCTTGCTCCATTATTTCTGCCCACAATCCTCCTCCTTCAAATTGAATTTTTATCTTTTTGACCATTTTTAAATAGCTAATGTCCTGATATACTTTTATGGCTATATCTAGTCATATGCTTTTCTCTTCGCAGGGCCACAGTCTTCCAGTGCAGATAAGACAAAAGTGCACCACCTCAAACCATTTCACAGATCAGCTTGATACAGGTAGGATGTGAGTGGTGGGAAACTTACCTGTTTGTAGACTGGGATCACTATTCTCTTTAGGAGGTAAAAAGCACATTTATACAATGAGCTTGCAGTGCGATTCCCAGTTCTTTGTTGTTTGTTATCATAGTAAGATTAGGCTTTTTTTTTTTTTACCACAGTCTCATAAATATATCTTGAGTGCTCAGGAAGAATTGAGAATAGTATAAATGTCTGGCCTAACGGCCTTGTACAGGGTACTCCTGCCGCTTCTGCCTAGAAAACCTGCAGTCTCTGGGCAGTCGCAGTGCTATCCTAAGGGCCCAGCAGTGGCATGGCCAATGTGACTCCCTATCCTTCTGTTGGTGTATTGTTATTTTGGCCATACTGGAGGTGGTGAGCAAGTGCACAGACATGGATAACCAAGACTCCTGACCTGGCACTGGATGGCTATGGAGTTTACAGACTTTGACCACAGCCTATGTGTAATGAAAAGGTGATGTCTTCCCCTTCCTTGTAAAGATGCTGTAAAGCAAAAAAAAACCTCCATTGTCTCTTCCTATCTGTCCAGAATTACTCTAAAAGATTAGATGAATATTTTTGTTCAGTACTAGAAGACAGTGATTATTTTTTCTGGATTTAGTGCTACTTGGTGACATGGAATGAGAAGCTGACTTATTGTAAACTACCGTAGAAATAAAGGCAGAGTGAAAATTCAACATTTTTCTAAGGGTGAATCCACAGTATGACAAAATACAGGTTGCTAGACTCTGAACTTGAAGGAAGCTTGCCCTAGAGATTGTTGCAATAGATGTCAGCTCATTAATTTAGAGACCTATTAGTGACAGGCCACAAACCCACTCATAAATTTATAAAGAGTAAAAGACTGAACAGAACTGTTCAATTCCAGGAATTGCTCATGTGTTTGGTAAATTATGAAATGTAAATTTGGAACCTCTTGTACTGGATAAACCTAGGAAGTACTGAGCTGGTAATGTTTTATGGTCCAGGTAGATTTTTCTAAACCTCTAAGTGACATTGCAGTTTGTGCCATCTTATGAGGCCCAGCAGCTCTGGAAGACACAGAGTGTTTCCTCTGAGGCCCCTCTGATGTGCCTGAGCCATTTCTAGGTGCTGCCCACATAGAAAAATAACAACAAATGCTACCTAATTGTAGGATCCAAGAAGGGTACCTGGCTCACTGAAAAGGGCATTACCCAACAGTTAATAAAGAAGAACCAACACCTGGAAAGACTCAGGTAGTGAGGAGATGCTATGAGCAAAATTTCCATGATTCCTATCTCCCAGTCTCCCCATTGTTATTTGTAGTGGCAGAATCACTAGCACTCTCAGTGAGAGGTTACCAGATGTGGCTTCCGGAGTCACTGCTCCACCTGTAAGCAGCAGTGATGTAAAGGGAAATCACCAAAGCCAGACACTTTGGCTACTTATGACACTGTGCACAATGTTCCATTAGAAAGGATGTATGAGATCACTTTAACCATACACAATTTTGCAAGGCTTAAATTTTGCTTGTCTATACAAGACGTTAGTATGCAGTAAGCAAGGGTGTGAATTAACAGAGCCTTAACTGCATCACCTCACAGAACTGGGTTCTTTGTTTATGTTATCTGGTTAATAAATTCTTTAAAGAAAGTACTTTGTCTTCATTCCTGTATCTTTTTGTATGGGTATTCCTAGTATGGTTTTTTTGGTGCTACCCACTCCATTTTCTGCTAAAGACTGTCCCTGTGCATTGTAGATGATGTTATAAACTGACACTAATACTCACTAGTACCTGTCTTCTCCATCTAGACAGCCCAAACCAAATGGTGACAAAACCTGAAGCAGGACCTGAAAGGCATTCCTTTAAATATAAACCTTAGACTATCTCCCCATTTATTGCCTCAGCTAGTCCCAAATTCAGTGGAGTTACCATGGGAGCAGCAATTCTTAAAAAGCAATCAAAAGGAAGAAAAATCCTAAAAAATGTAGAGTGGCATCAGTCTTACTGGTTAACTCCTAATTAACGAAATCTAGGTCTCATTACTCCTCCTTTCAGCAACAGCATACTGTACTCTCTAAAAAACTCCACAGACTGCTTTCTTAGATTTGCTACTCTGAACTCTTACACTTCTTAACAGTTTGGGCTTGTCTTGTCCCTAGCATCAAACATGATACACCAGACTTCTCTCACCTCCTTGGAGTAAATTTAGGATGCTCTAGGAATCTAACCTAGGCTGTTATATAGTACCTATCACTGTAGAATGTATGAGCTCAGCATCTCCCAAGACTGAATTCTTTGTTTGTATGCCACTTGAGTTATAAGGTCTTAGAGAAAAATACTCTGACTTCTTCCCTGCCTTAATAGCCTAACCTACTGTTTGCACTACACAAATAAATTGTAGAGGTTTTTGGATGAATTTTAAAAAATGTTTATCCATTTTACCTATTCTCAGCTTTACAATATTAGAGTCACTGAAGATGACAGCATTAGCTGTGTTTCGGGGTTGTCCAGCTGTAGAAAAAAATGAAGACCTTCACCATGCTGGCAGAAACTAGAAGCGTGTATGCGTTCTGCTTCATATAAATCTGTCAGCAGTCTTCGGGCTAGTACCAGAAAGTAAATGGAGCACCCCACCCCACTAACAACCAGTTTGATGGTAATGACAGACTAGCAAATGTTTTATGACTCCTCTGGAGCCTTGTCCCTGAGCCTCTGTGTTTGTAAAACTCAGATCTAGAGTAGCATGGAGAAAGCCACATCCTCTGATGGGACAGAAAGCGCCTGCTACTTTGTACAGAGATTCCACCGCAGCATATTTTTAATGACCACTTCAGACTAGTGACTGCTGCTTATGCACTGATCAATGGCTTAGTAGCTCTGACAGAGCTGGGATAAGCTAAAATAAAACAAGGCAGATCAGCTGGAAACCAGCCAGTTGACAAGCCTATCATGCTGTTATAAAGTAACAGAATTAATATTTCCTGTGTCCTCAGTTTCAAAGTTCTTTACTTTGAACATAAGTAGTTTAAACAATGAGAGCCCAAATTGGGGGAACATTGAGACTGCTGAAGAACTGGTGATTTTGGATCTTGATATGTGCTTCCTCTTTTCTAAACTCCAGAACTTTGTTTCTGTGTGCTTGGAAAAATATATTAACTTGAAAAATTCAAAGTAGAGTAACAAATTTTTATTTTTAGTAATTATTTATGCTAGCATTTAAACCTAGGAACATGTGTTTATTTTTACATAGATTTTCCTCTAAATATTACCAAAAAATAACAAAGCTTTAACTGCAGTAGCTGATATGCACAGTACATTCTTAGACGTAGGTAAAACGTCGATCCTGTGATCAGATAGTTCCTATCTATGTTTAAAATAGGCACAACTTAATGTTGACTCAAAATACATGGAAAAACACTAAAATAAAGGTTCTAACCTCTGTTAGCTGATATTCTGCTCTCTTTTCCTCATTTATTTTCCACTTCTTTCCTTATCTACTTTAAGACAAAGGTTTGGTAAATCAGCTTTCAGCAGCCAAAAAAAGGAGTTAGGTATGTAGGTGTATTGGTACACAAATAAGTGATGCCCTGTTTTCCTTGCAGTTGTATAAGTTTTGTCTCCATCTCAACTCATCTTTCTCTTTCCTTTTGCTCTTGCTCAGCACACCATACGAGGACCCTCAAATTGTAAGCACTGGGCAGAAATTTTTCAAGTGTCATTAATTCCATCAATACATGTAATAAGTCCATAAATCTCACACTCAAAAGCAAATTATGGATGTCTATAGAAAGGTTTTATGCATAGCTATGCTCAAGTTTAACAGGGCTTGGAAACATTCCTTTTTTCCCCCCTTGTTTTCTTCTCACTTTACTTCTTTTTCCTTCAGTCCTCACTACTCCTCCTGAAGCTGCACTGTTATGGGAAGATTTTCTTCTAAGGAGATGTGATTTGCATTGTATTTTGAGGTATATTAGATTTTCCCTACAGTGTCAGGAACCTAATACAGGAAACACTTTTGAGCATTTGAACATGGGTTCCACACACTTTAGCGTTTTCAATAAGTACAGTTGCATTGGTGGATGTTGGATAGAAGCCAGTATCTAAAATGTTAAGGTCTTAAACACAAGGACCAGGAAGTTGATTTGTATCTGGATAATGAATGCAGAAATCCATTAGAGTGTGCAGATTTCCATTATGATCTCTGGGCAGGTTTTCCTGCTTAAGAGGTGGGCTGCTGAGTGTTGTGCAAGATGAAACTTCTATGGAGCCCTTAGCCCTAGTTAGCCACATGAAGATGATAAAAGCATGAATCACAGTTTCCAGATCTTCCTTTGACAGGAGTGGGCACAGTTTCCTGAGAAAGTGCAAGTGCAACCATTTCTTACCATAACTATGTCCATAGTCAGGAAGGACTATCAGTGAATCTAATATAGCCTCACAATTGTCCTCCATTACCAGCTACAGGAGGAATATCCTCTGTTGAAGGTACAGCCAATCTTACTGATTGCTCCTTTCAGTGTTTTGCATAAAGTTACTTTTCCCTTTAGGAGGTTGCTTTAAAATTTTAAGCATCTTGTTCAGCTGTCAGTGGCCTTTTAGCTACTCAGGTCCTCACATCAATTTAAACATTTTTTCATAATTTTATGTTTCCTCTTCTGAGTGATAACATTGATTGTAGATGTTAAGATGGATGTGATGGAGCTGGTGAAAGTTCAGCAGAATTGTGGTATTACAATTATATCCACAGATCCAGTTGTCTCTGAAAAGGAGAAGTGAGATAAATCTTTGCAGATAACCTCTAAATGGACAACTATCTCACAATTCACTGAGATCTACTTAAAAATGGTTCTACAGCACGTTGATATTCCTTAACCAAATCACTGGGGGCCACCCATGACCACCCAGTGTGTATTGTCTGTTCCTGCACGTAACTTGGTGATGTGAAACCTTAAAGGGTGATGTACTTCCTCTCTTTGCACCACAACATTTTCATTGACCAGTCAAGAAAAGAATTTTAGAGAGTATTCAACAGCAGGTGAGATCACTCTGGTCTGGTGTTTAGCATTTTGAAAGATCTATTGCACATTAAGATGGCTGGGAGATTGCTTTCTGTGAACCAGCATTTATGTTTCTGGTCATTAAGTAGCCAGTTGCACTTTGCTAGCTTTTACTAGCTATTAGGGTCAGGAATTTGCTTAATAAATTGTAATGGCATCTGTGAAGATATTTTTTGCGTCCCTTAAAGTATACAGCACATTATTGGCCATGTCTATGCAGGCTCCTCTTTTTTGCATTGCATATTTTAATTGTTTGTGCATTTTTCAAAATAAAGTCTTGGGTACTCCATGCATAAAGGAAGAGGTCTGCAAAGAAATTTTTTTTAATAGACTGAGGTCAGGTAAGCTTCATTTTTCAACTTTCAGGGTTTGGACAAAAATGAAAAAAATACGTATTTGTTTTTGTGATGGAGACCTATGCATGTGTACAGAGCCAATAAAGAGAGCAAGCAATTTATGACTAGTTTTTCCAGTCTGGTGAAGGAAGGAAACCTTGAATTGCTTTTGTTGTCCTTGGTCTAGTGCATTTAAAAACCAAAGACAGTACTGACCATAGGACTGAGGATAGCAAAGGAGTTCCTATACCCATGTTACACCATGGTTTCTTCATTATAAGGAAAGTTTTTAATAAAAGACACAGCATAACTGATTTGTCCTTCTAAAGTGACATAAACCATTTTGAATATAAAAAAAAAAACCACCTTATCCTGTAGAAAATATATACAGTTTTCTATGGCTGTTGTTTGTGTAAATACAGTGAGTGAGTGAGTGCGTGTGTGCATTTGCATATTATGCTTGAGCTCAGACCCTGTTCTACCTCTCTAGTCAGAGTCACCAGAATCAGTATGGAAAGCTTAAGATGCATGCTTCTTTCTGTTACTTACTATATGTTTATTTGTATAAGTGTTTCTTTAAATATGTACACACTGTGAAATCAAAGAAATTTTTATTATTAGTTATCAATATAATACTCTTCCTTTGAAAAGGAAGAGTACAAAGATCAACTGGACGTAGTGAACTTTTTGGTCATTGTGGTTCTTTGTACTGCTGTCTGCCTTGCAAAAAAATCATCCAAAATGTGGGGGTTTTACAAAATCCATAATCAAGAAGTGAGCTTAAATTAATGGCTGTCTCTCTTCTCTGCCTCTACTGTTAAATAAACAGAATTAATTTGAATGAAGCAATATGTGGCATAATTTGTTTTCCTTTAAGAATGTTTGCAGTAAATACATATACACAATACTATATGTATATATGTAGGTATGTTTCAAATATATGCTTATAATACTTTTATCAAATCCTACATACGACATATCAAAGATTTATAATTGTTGAGCTTATATAGCCATGGGGTTTTTTTGCTATTATATCAGTATATAATAATTCGATTGCTGACTTTGTTCTGTTTGTTGCCAACCAGAATCTCTCACGTACCAGGACCACTGTGGAAAGGCTAGTGCTTAGACGTGCTGTTGATGCTCCATGCAGACAGGAAAAGAAAAAAAAAACAGGCAGAGGAACTACTTCAGCCTAGAGGTTTCAGTAGCAGTCTCAGAGAAGTATGGTTTTGGGGGGTGGGGGGGTGTGGTGCGGGGGAGGGTGTGTTATTTTAATCAGGATTTTACTGTGTTTCCTTTTTTCCCCTCTGGGCTAGAACCTTGCATTCATACAGCGCTTCACACAGTGGGACCTTGATCTTGACCAGGACCTCTGAGTGCTACCATTATACAAATAATAATAAAATGAAGCAGAACAAAAGAGGAGCCCTATGGGCTGGTTTTTAATGCTCCTATCTCTTCTTCATCAAAATTAAACCAATTGAAAGATAACACTGAGCAGGGAATTTTTTTTTGACTGATTGTATATTTTCATAACATAGACATCACAAAATGAGTGCATGATTCATTTTCAGAAAGAAATGATAACACCAGATTTCTTGGGTTTGCTAGGCAGGCTGCTATGCATACATTGTTTGGTGATATCCTATTCTCCTGGACAAATAATAATTTTTAAAGAGATTTAATGCTATGAGAAAGCTTTTACTTTTTAATTGTTATTATTGTATTATTTTAACAATTGTAGTCTGTTAAACAAATCCACACAAAAAATGCTTAATACCATAAAACCAGATTGAGCTAAGTTTATGAAATTTACAGATTACCTAAAATGCTAGGAGTTAATTACAGTCTGCTTTCCCTGGCATGTCAGCTTGATTAAATTTGGAGTTCCAAGATGAATTGGCCCAAATTCATTAGTGTTCCCCGGGTGCATATGTTGGTCAAGGTCAAGCAAAGCACATTGACTGTAGTGTTAGTCAGGAGGGGGAAGGGATTTTAAAGAAAGTGGACTTTTAAAAGGTCTGGGGTTGCAGCAAGAAACTTTGATACTTTTTAACTTAATAAATCTTGACAGCCTAATCATGGCTAAGCCTTTGCAGTGTTATTGGTACAGATGGCAAAGCTAGACATATTTAAAGAGATCTCAGCAGCTAGTGGCAGGAGAGCATTGAATCCAAATGCACTGTTGGGCTCTCAGAGAAAGTGCAAGAAGGGAGGATAAAAAGCTACACAGCATTTCCATCTCTTGACATCTCCAACAGCCTCCGATACAAAATATGATAAGGCTCCTGCTGAGCTAATAAGCCCAACAAATGTCTGTGTCCGTGAAGTAGATGAAGTGGGATCAAGTAGTTGGGGGCTGGTGTATGAAAATAAGCCAGCACCCAGGGTATAATGGCACTGTAGAAAGCTGCAAGGTCAGGCTGATGACAGAAACATTGGATAAGTAGATACCCCATCAGTAAAACAGGTTTGCCTGCTGGATCTGAGCCACATAACTATTAAAAAAATCCCTATGTTTTAGAAAACTCATCTAGTTTAGTAAATAAAAGCACAGTGTTTGGTTTGTTGTATGAAAAAGTGCAACTGTTTCCTACTTATTGTCATACAGATTGTATGATGAATAGTTTCTCTGCAAAATATTATATCAAAGCAGAACTGAAAAGAGGATTTGACTGCAAACTAAAGGAGATTTTTAAAGAAAGCAATAATATCAGATGAACAATGGATGCTTTTTCAAGGCCTGTTGGCAAGCTACACTGTTTTTCTCTTAATTTCTTGTATGTTGAGTGTATCTCTATTCATCTCACTCTTAAATAGAGCTCTGCATGTTCCAATAAAATCATTTAAGCTGAAATCACGCTGGATATAGCAGAGTGATAAACACAGCTCCTTTCTTTTGGGAAAAAAAAAAATACTTACTTTGCCGAAACAGCATTAAAATAATGGTTAGGAAGCGCTTGGAATTTCAGGAACAGATCAAGCTGTTATATTAATTCTTAAAGCATCATACTCACTTAGTGCTACTTGTATACAAGATGTGTTTGAAAAGTACAGAACCTTCTCAATACCATGAGCATTTGTTTATTAGATTTTGGAGATCGTGTGAAAAAATCTGACAGCATGCCACAAAGGTCATACCTATAATTCCCTTTAATGTAACTGTGTGATGTTTTAAATTTATGGAAACATAATTATTGCTAAATTCTAGTCATCTCTACATGTGCTACTGAAGCCAAAACAAGCCAGATCTGGTCCTATGAGTAACAACAGCATTAGGAAAATAAATCAGGAGTGATAGATGATGAATATTTATGGTTGTTTTTCTCCTACCATTTCAATCATTTACAGATATTTTCAGTTTTCATCCAGTAGAAGTGCAACCGAACACAGTGCCTCCCCTGGAGTCTTAAGGAGGATGCATAATAATGTGGCAACAAGCCTCTTTCCCTCTACTCAGGGCTGCATCATATATCTCATTCGGAGGCTTGTATTGGGATGCAGAGCTGCACAGCTCAGCAAGAGCTCCAGAAGGTATGGTGCCTCAGGCAGGCACAGTGTCTCCTGAAGCTCTGCAGTGGCAAGTGGGGAAGTGTATTGGCTGCTCCAGCCTTTGAGGCAGCAGCGTGTTGATCCTGCCTACCCCCAGCCAGATATGCTGTGCTGGCCAAAGGGGACAGCGAGGTGACCCGATCTGCTCCCAGGCCTGCTCCCACTGGGAAGGGAATCTGTGGCAGAAGTTTTTACAGCATGAGGAAGGACTGCTATTCTGTTTGATCATTCTGTGATGGCACAAACTGGAGGGGCACCTCCTGTTAGTCCCCTGTTCGCCAAAGCTTTTTACTTGGATTAGGTTTGTAGGTGGCTGCCACTCACTTTAACAGCTCATGTCTCCCTCCCCTCCTTTCCCTTTTTCTTGCAAGCACACAACAGTATTTTTTCTCTCCTGCCAAGCATCTCAGTCTATATCTTCCCATTTATCATACAAACATCTCTGCACCTTTTTACTGTACAACTCCTTCCAATCACCAAAAAGCCCAGAAGCAATAATATATTTAAAGTAAACTGCCAGGGTGCTTTCATTGCCTGATGGCTAAAAAGAAATGGAAGTCTTGGAACTGGGGAACAGAGGGGTAAGAAAAGCCTGAGTCTTTTTTTGTACCACACCCAGATCACAATGTAGTCCTACAGGCAGACAGGGCGCTAGAAACCAAATAGCATATAAAACATAATGTCTGTCATCAGAAGAGAGACTTATAGCTCCGCCCCATGTATTCACCCTAAAATAGCATTGCAAACATTTATTCCTGTCTTATGTGGATCAGAAAATACCCTGACTTAATGTTCTAAAAGTTCTCTTAGACAACTATAAGCAGTGAATAGGATAAAAAAAGATGTATGAATACAAGTGGCACCGCTTTGCACTGAATTCAAAATGAGGCTCTATGCAATGCAAATGTTGAAGTGACCTCAGACAGAGTTGGGCTTGCAGGGTGTGAGCAATGTGGAAGTTAAGAAAATACCCGTTGCCAGAGAAACAAGCATTGCCAGTTTACGTTGGTCAGAGAAGCAGACTCATTTCACCTCTTGTGCTGAACCAGCCAACAGAACACAGTAGGTAACACCATTAAAACCAAATGTATGAGATAAAGGATCTCTATTTAGCTACATTGTGGGTTATCTGGTCGATCAAAAACCTCTACAAATGATGGGTGAGTGATAAAGAAAGAAGGACCAGGTTCTAGCTTAGAAGCAAATGCAAGGAAGGAGATGTTGAAAAGGGCAGTGAATAAAAACATAAAAACAAAGGCTTACATAAAAACAAGTTTGCTTACAACTCCCTTTCTTAGTTTAAAATGTTGTTGCTAGTGCAGCCCAGTTATTTAAGTGTTCCTGGATTTTTGGTGTTACCTGTGGCTGTTCTTGTAGGTTGTAATGGATCAATATATCATGTTGAAAAGCCATGGTTTGTTCTTTCAGTCCCACTCACCACACATCCTTTTCCTGAAACAAGTATTCATGAAGATTTTCACTTGCTTTTTGTAGTCATCAGATCTCGAGTTAGATAAATAATTTCAGGCAGATGATCTCATTCCAGCCTCAGCGTGTCTCTTAAAGATTCACAGGGCTGAACTGTACCAATTCAGACAGCAGTACACAGGTTTATAACAATTCAGGACTGATCTCCTTCATCTCAGTGCTAACATTAGCTTTTTTTAAGACAGAAGAGATGATCATGAATAACAGAAAACAGGTGAAGTAAGTTAGAAAATGTTCTTAATTATGGTTTTAAGGGGGGGGTGGAAGCGAGCCACCTTTATTCCTGTACCTTGCTTTTATTTGCAAAAAAACAATGCAGTAATTTACTTCAACATATACGCAGTAGCTGTGATTTCTCACCTATGTCACAGCAGAGATTTATCCTGGAAAAATGTCTGAGGAAGAATAATTTTAGGAATGATTTGTGGTCAGCTGTGACAGAGAATGTCAATGGTTACTCTGTCTATGAAACATATACTTCTGGGACTTCTTTTAAGAACAACCTGGAGCTATTTAGTATTTAAAAAAGGAAAAGACATATTTAGCATTTGGCACTGACACCTAAGGAACAGTAGTGAATTACTTCCTAAAATGTAGGAAGATTTTAGGAAAAAATTTAGGATGCGTCTGCTCTCATTTTATAGAATACTTCTCAAAACTTGTTAAAGTATAAATAGAAGAGTTGCATTAATAAGATCATATATTTATATTATAATATTATTTGGTACACTTCTGCTGAAATTATTTGGTACTTATCTTCCTTCATCTTTTTATCACCAGTTAATTAAGTCATAAAATGAAGTTACTCGTTGCCTTTTTGAGAATATTTCTGAATTATTTTAGTGTGATTCTGAAGAAACAACTTCCTAGAGTTGTACTCAGTGTAGTATTTTAGTCTGCAGAATCATTTCATGCTGCAGGGAGTTGGGAAGACTAAAACAATGTCCATCTTTTATTGCGCTGATAAATTAAGGGTCAGCAGACCTGAAATCCCAGAGAGGATAGCACCCTCAGTGTAACCAGTGGCCAAGAGTAGGCTTTGTTTATTAAGTAAAGTGTATAAGTACATCATATGTGGGAAGAAGGAAAATATACAGTGATCTACAAAGTGAAGAAATAGGCTGAGGGTTTCCGGAATAATGTTCAATCCCATTGAAAATGTTACTTTTCGTCTCAAATTCATGTATCAGTATACCTTACCTGCTATAATGCTAACTTAGGGGTGAGAAAAAGTGCCTGTGAGCTACTTGCTTCGTTACAGAGCAGTGCACAAGAATGGCATCAATGTATTGCGAGTGCAAAAAAACACTGCATCTGGCTGTCCCAGATGCTGGCAAATGCATTCAAAGAATAAAAATACAGCAAGCTTTTTTCCCTGCTTCCAGTTCTTTACAAAATTTTTGGTTAGAATAAAATTTTTGAGCCTAATGTTGTAATTGACTGTTTTGAAGAATATAGATCCCCCTTGCATACATCCAGTGTAACATGTCACATTAAAGAAAAATTGGCTAGTTCCTATGAAAATAAGTAATACATTAAAAGCTTCACTAAAAGGATCTGCAAAACAACTAATATTTGTTCCTTTTAATATTATTCATTTGAATAACTGTTGAAATGCATGAGTATAAATGAAAACACCGGCAACAATTCTGCTATTATTTCAAATATTTTAATATTAATTTAAAAGTAAATAGATTTTGAAATGATAGATAAGAACAACAACATAGAATAAATTGTTATGCAATTACTTAAGCATAATGGGTAGCTTACATATTTGAAAATATATTAATACCTTCAGTATAATTAGTACATATGTATACATACTATAACTATCAATATATATTAAAATATCTAAAATGTAAAGTGCAGAAAGTATTTTGACTGCATCTTATTTTTTCCCCATTGCATCACACTAAATATTTCAGGTCTTTTCCATTCTTTCTTTTTTTTCCCCCCATCATGGAAGAAGTCTGTCTCTCACAGAACAAAGGAAATGATAGATGTGAGCTTCTATGATTGCTGAGAAGGCAGGCAGAGTAATGACACTCAGAAAATTCTCCTCAGTTCAGAAATCATATCTAGTACATTAGACACATTCATGTTTCCAGAGCACTATGTACAGAGTTCAGGCTTTACCTAGCATCTTGGTTTGTTGTTAAAGTAAAATAAGTAACACACATCAAATAAGCACTTTTCTATCTAAAATGTGTGTCACACAGGAGAATTTATTTTCTATATCTCTTTTTTTAATTACTTTAAATTTATGTTTTTGAGGAAGAACAGGCATGCAGAGTATCAGATAAGAATTGTATGTCTTTGTTACTAATGCAGTATGTGAGAAGTAATAGGTACTATCACCTGAATGCCTAAGAAATACGGGATTTGAAGGTTAATTGACTCACTGACACCAGAGATTGGATTTGTCCCAAACTTTTCATAAGTACAGAGACTTTTGTATAGATACACATGTGAGTCTGTATGTCTGTGACCTAATTCTGACTTTCCTCCACCTTCAGCTCAGAGGAAAGCTGCTCTGAGTGAGTTGTGACAAAAATACGGCAGGGGAGAGAGCTGGCAGTGAAAAGCAGAGACTAATGAAAAGTAAGGTGCATTCTTTAATTTTTTGCTTAAGCTGTGTGTAGATATTTCTGATTCCAGAGGAAATTTGAAATGGAGGTGAAAAATGTTGTGATTTCAATAATTTCCCCTTACTTTTCCAAGAAATAGTCTATGTTTACATATATTAGAATCCATCAAAATATTAAACCAATTGTCTGCTGAAATTCAATATTTGCAAAGTACATGGAAAATATTTTTATTATTCCTTTCTAGAAAGGATTTACGTTTACAAAATTGGAACTGTAAACAACATGGTCATTGAATACTAATCAGTTTAAAGTGGGGAGCAGGAACAAAGTGTCCCAGGATCTTACTTTCCCAATTTCACTGCTCTTGTAGGTATCCATTTTTCTTTTTAGTTTCATCTTTTTCTTAAATAACATTCTGGGTTGTATCCATCTGCACCAAGTAGAAACAACAGGTCCAAAAGAGACTTAATAAACAGAATAACCTCATATATTCTATAACTGCTTAAACAACGTCCACAGCTTGACTTACGAATTATTTTTTTTTGCTATGTTTGGCTTAGGGTGATGATTTTTTTATATTTACAGATGTACTAACTGACAGATGTTTTGCTTTTCTATTTAAATCAATATGAAGATCACATTAACTTCAGTAAATGCAATTTTGAATTTTGGAATTTTTTTATAGAATCATAGAATGATTTGGGTGGAAAGACTTTAAAGATCATCTAGCTCCAAGGCCCGTGCCATGCACAGGGACATCTTCCACTAAATTAAGTTGCCCAAAGCTTCATCTAACCTGGCCTAGAACACTATCAGGGATGGGGTATCCACTGCTTCTCTGGGCAACTTCTTCCAGAGTCTCACCACTCTCATAGCAAAGAATTTCTTCCTAATATCTAACCTAAATCTACCTACTCAGCTGAAAACCATTACTCTTCATCCTATCACTACAATTCCCAATAAAGAATCTCTCCTCATCTCCTGTATAGGCCCCCTTTAAGTTCTGGAAGGCCATTGTTACAATTCTTCTTGCTATTTAGTCCCTTCATGAAAGTAAAAATGCTATAACCATTTTAACCATTTTTTCCTGCTCTGACACTTTAAGGTATAGCACATTAGCTACATATTATGGCCCTACTTGATGCTGTAGTTAGAAAGTTCTTTTATTTCTAGTTGCCTATCCAAATCAGATTTTTTTAAAGTAAACTATAAAAGTAGAAAAAAAAACCAAAAAACAAACAAACTTATATTTAACCTTCTTAGGATGAAACAAAAGACTAAAAATGAAAAATTTTTAGATGCTATTTCTCTATCAGGGTTCATTCCATCTGTGAAAATCTTACTGACATTAAACTGCACTTTCAATAGGAAAAACCAAATCAGTCGTGTAACTGTTAAATGTGAACTATTTTGATTGGATCAGGCTTTTTGTACACAAGGTTACAACTGATGACCAATAGTTTGCTCAACATATTTAATGAAAAACAACTAAAATCTTGACTGTACTCATTGGTCTAACTGATGGCTAGAATATAATCACTAGTTACAGATGGTCACAATGAGATAGCTCTCTACTGTGACTCACACTTTAATTAACGTTGCAGAGAAGCCTTATTTTTTGCTGCATGTCAACATATTCTCCAGAATTTTTTTTCAAAATTTTATTGTTAGTTTAATTTTCATGTTCACTCAAAGGAAAAACATTTGGTTTTCATAGCAGTGTATGCAAATGTTTTGAATCTCACTGTGATTTGACCTTCTGTAGATTATAAACTGTGCTGGAAAAGCCTGGATTTCTTTCAGCTACAACAACTGATATATTGCGTTGTCTGCAGTTGCTTGTTCTTGACTCTGAAGCCAGGGAGGGGTTTTTTTGAGCCTTTGTCCAAATGGTTGTAAAGCTATTTTGGGGGTGTAGCAGCTTTCTTATCTGACAAGATCAACTACTCCTTTCACTGAAGATGTTAATATCTTTTTTTAAATCTTCCCTCGATATTTGATGTATTTCCACAGTGCTGGTACAACTTAATGCATATGTTAAAAACTGCTCTAAATTAATTTGCAGATACGTAAAACTTGCTACAAATTTAGATTGCCTATTATTAATGGGCTTTGGATGTGAACCTATAGGCTTACTATTTACAGGTACAAGTTAAAATATCTACTGGCAACCTTGTGACTAGGCATTTCACAGCTAGAGTTGAAAGGTCTAGCTGGTATAAAAGCACTCTTCAGGGTAAAGTTGATGAATTGTAGTAATCCTGACTGGTGTCAGGACAAAGGAGTCTCTCTAATTGAGCATGGCTGGAGAATCAGTAAGGGGTAGTATTAGTTAACTGGCCTAAAATGAAACTTTCAATAGGCCATCCCTCCCCCTCACACAGAAAATGAATTGAAGCATTAAAGCCACCCCCCTACATCATCTTTTATCAAAGTCCTCCATCTCTTGCTCATATACGATATAGCCTACTCCATAGGCTCTGGTGCCAACACTGCTGTTTCCTCCATTTCATTGTGCTATGCAAAATTAACTATTTTTGCAAATAGAAGCAAATTTGACAGCAATGCAGCTTTACTTCTTTGAACCACTGAAGAATTATATGAATAATATTCATCATTTGCTGAAGAGAATGAGAGAGACATCTGCATTATATTTATGAATACCAACTGTGGTTCTGCGGTTCATTTCATTGATCTTATCCTGGTTGGCTGGGTAGTTCCAAGAAAACTTTTAGGGAATATTTAAAGAAGAAAAACAATGGTGAAGAAAACAAATTATGAAACTTTATGGAAACAATAGATAACCTAGAAACTCTACCTGTGTTTCCAATACCTAATTATTAAGAGAAACCAGACAAGATGTAAGCCTGAAGCCCAGATAAGTGACCATGCAGTATATGGCTAACATTAATGCTAACATTAATTATTCTTGATAAACAGTAAACTCTTGCAGCATTTACCTTCAACTACAGCTGACTCATTACTGTATTTGCCTTGTTATTTCCCTACTAGTATAGCTAGATTGACCAAATAATATCTATGAAACCTTAGCCAAACTTACCATCTTGTGCAATATACCCATATTACTACACTGATTACTTGTGAAATCTGAGTTTTCCTGAGTACTCTGAGGAGCTGAGATGTCCCTTCCCCACTACTGCCAGTGTCCACAACTGTCCTTAAAAATCTTCCCTAACATATAGTATTTGTTTTTATTTAAAAAGCAACTAATATATCTCTTGGGCTGCTCCCCCTCCTAAATCTTCTGATTCTGAAGAGATATCTGTCACCACTATCATATACTACATACCCATACAATGTTTGGACTCTACATAATGCTGAAAATTCATCCATTCTTCATATTCTCAAATATTCCACAATGTTTTTTCTTTTCTTCTCTCCCCACACCCTCTACACAGTTATTCAGACATTGGCATATGTAAAAGGCTGTGATTTTACTTCCTCCATGTATGAAGATACTGTAAGGAGATATATGATCCTTGCACAACAATCGTCAATCAAAACAATTCTACCAACACCTCATATTGTTACAATGAAAATAAGTTTTCATTCTAGTTCTTACATACAGTTTGATGAGGGGTTTCTTTTGGTTTTTGTTAAATTTTTTTTTGTGCATGTTGTTTTATTTATTTTAAGCAATAGATCTACCCCTATTACACCTTGTTCCACAGCTATGGTACTGGAGCTTGATAGAACAGAGCACGTTTCATCCTCCAAAGAAAGACTATTGAATTCTGACAGTCTTCTGTCCTCATATAAGAACAACAAAAATTTTGTATTTGTTCTCCATCTATTGTTTCTTCTTCATTTACTTTTCCTCTTTGCATTTATTTTCAGTAAATTCAAGCAACTTACAGATTCATCCAACCAAAAATCTGTAAATGTCTGCTTTTGGTTTCTGTTCAAAATTCAAATTAGACTTCTAGAACATATTTAGGTCCCTTCATCTATTTAAGCCTCCTCTTCTCCAGGCTGAACAGTACAAACACTCTCAGCCTTTCCTCACTGGAGAGAGGTCCCTTAAACATCTTTGTGACCTTTTGCTGGACCATTGACTAGCAAAATGAACCCATTGCAAGGCCACTCTCAATAATCTTTACATGATTATGACAACTGGGAGAAGTGTTGAAGACTGGAGGAAAGCAACTGTCACTCCTGTCTTTAAGAAGGACAAGAGAGAGGAACTAGGGAGTTACAAGCCAATCAGCCTCACCTCAGTCCCTGGGAAAGGGGTGGAGCAGTTAGTCCTGGAAATGGTTTCCACGCACAGGAAGGACAAGATGAAGCCTTTTTCCAGGAAAAGCCTAGCCTTAACAAGAGAACGAAGATTAGAAATCAGTTATGAAACAGGGTCCATAGTGTGGAGGCCTACAATGTTTAGGCGATGATAAAGCTTCATTGCCTCCTTATTAGATACACTTTCCCAAGATCACCTTACTTGGGTCCTTGGGCAGTAGCTAGCAGAGGGTATTCCAAAGTCTTCTGCTTTGTTCTTGATTCTTGAAGATATTCATGTGACAATCTGAGAAGCTTTTCCCATGGATTCATCTCATGCTCTTCAGTGACAAAAGAGAGAGCAGAAAGCCTTTGAAAGGCATATTTCCCCAGAAGATCTGGGTATAGGAATGGGTGTCAGCTGTGAATAAAGCACTTGCTTGTGGAGGTGAGTTGGAGAGCAGACTGGTGCTCTAGATAATGAGATTAAATACTGTCTGTGAAGGATTTTGTGACAAGATTCTGTATGAGAAATGGACAGGGACTTGATATGTGCCAGGTGCTCAAACAGGTGCCTCATGGAACCATTAATTACACAGTTAGAGTATAGGCTCCAAAAAGACTAAGCTACTTAGTGCTTGGTAAGCAGTCTGGTGTTGTAGCTTTTAGCCTTTTCTAGAGCTTGAACCTACCACTGACATTCAGAGCCAGAGAAATCAAAATGACTGTGATTTTGGATTCTTATACACATCCCTGCAGCACAGTGTGGTACGGTATAAAATTAAATTTGATTACTATATGAAACAAGACTTCTCTCAACAAAGTAGGATTTCTAGTTCTTTATTTTAAAAAGCCTAGAGTGGAAATGAAAAAAAAAAAAAAAAAAAAAATAACACTAAAAATTATCAGACACATGCAAATAATTAAAAAAAATAAAAAAAAATAAAAAAAAAAAAAAAAAAAAAAAAAAAAAAAAGGAGGGAAGGAGCACTAAAAATTATCAGACACATGCAAATACTTCAACTTACTAAAAATTATTAACTACATCAGAGCACTGTGGTATGGGGAAGATAAATAAATATTATAAAATAAAAGAATGAAATAAAATAATAAAATAAAATAACAAAGAAGACTTAAGGGAGCAACTGATAAAAGTCTACAAAATCTTTAACAACACTTGACAGAGTATTATTGATCCCTGTGCTTTCCGATACAAGAATATGGGTTACAAGGTGAAGGGAGCTGCCGGCAAGTTCAAAACAAACAAAAGGAGATACATCTTTATACAACATATAGCTAATCTATGGAAGTCATAGCTATACAGTGTGGATGTTTAAAAATGACATGTGTTCCAATTTACTGAGGGAAAAAAAACAGAAAGAACACTCATTCAAGAAGTCTGAATTACAGACAGCTAGAGGCTGGACGAATATGGGAAACAATATTGCATGCTTGCCTGGTTCTTATCCTCTCCCCCTGACATCTGCTACAGGACATTGTCAGAGGCAGAATATGAGCCTAGCTAGACCTTTGATTGAACCATTATAGCTGTTCTTATTTTCTTATGATTTTAAACTGCATGTTGTTCCAGAAATTCCCAGGCTGCAGTAGTAACTCCAGCTCTAGTCTAAGTGATTACACAGGTGGTACTTCAGTAGACAGTAGTATGGGAACAATAGTACAGCAGTGTCAAATTTGGGCTGGGAACAACTGCACTGGGATCATCAAATCCAGAAGTTTATAATGTACCGCTAGGATTCAGTTGCCTGCTATGCATTTAATCTCTGCTTTGGATTATAAATTAAACAGGAATTTAAATAAAAGTGTGGCCAGAGGCCTTCAACCGTACAGATAGATGTGACAAGGCTTTTTTTGAGCCACAGGGCACAAAGTAGAAGGGTTGTGCTATTTTTGATTGAATACCGAATTATTTTTGAAACTCCCTTTCTAAAACCATTTAAGTTTTGTTTGTGGCTTTGCTCTTCCATAAACTCTTTGTTCATTAGCCTTCTAATTGCTTCTGTTGAAAACAGAGAGGCTTGTAAGTGAAAAGTTTTAAGGAGATTTAGAAAATGTTCTGGAATTAATTTTAAAAGTCATGGATATTCACTTGATTTATATCTTTGTATCATACATGTAAAAGTGCAAAAAAATACTTTTAATTGTAGAATTAATTTTTTTTTCTTATTATGGTTCAGACTTAACACTCTTTGGAGTGCTGATCTGATGTGACCTGGAAATGAGTGTCAATGTTCAGATCAGATTCATTATTTAGAAAAAAATACAAAATGACATTTAGAAAAAGACAGCTGAAATAGAACTGTTAAGTTAGCTATAAGACATAGTGCATAGGTTGTTAACAGAAATAAGTACAGTAATTGTCACTGGATACAGAATAAAGATAGTGGATCAAATTAATCAAGCCAAGAAATAGGTTTTCAAAAATTATTAGATTTTTTTACTGTTAGGAGTTTAGTTTAAATTTATTAGGGCTTTTTTTGAAAACTATATAGGAAATGGCTATGTTAATCAAAGGAAATAAAGCTACATTAATGCAGGTTCTTTTAATGTTGAAAGATACAGCATTTATAAACACATTTTCTCTTGGTATAGTTTAAATAGATGTTCTATTCTTTGACTGGTAAAATGTTTAAGACTGACAAAATAGTCATAGTCTACAACCTACATAGGAAAAGGCTTTGATTACAGTAAAATTACTCAAAAATGTGTCATTAAAAGGCATTGGACAGATATAAAACCTAACCTTTTGAGCTGAAGAATACTTAATATTCTCTTCATGATCATGCAAGGGGAAATTCTTTGCTATGGAATAGCTATTTTCCTGTTAAGCAGGCTATTTCATCAATGATTTATTCCTGAGAAGTAATAGGTCGTTTAAAATGGTGGTTTAAAAGTTAGGCCTTTTTTGTTTAATTTTCTCACAGGCAGTTGGTAATTATCATGGTCCTGCAGTTTCTCTGGAATGCTGCGGAGGGTCAAATGCCAATGGAACCCTGCTTTATAGGGTAATTAAGATAGTAGACATGGTTATTAAATACATTGTGCTAAACTAAACTGGAATGCTGTGAAATAAAATACAAAATCGTAAATAAAACGTGGGTATTCTAGAAAAAAAAAAAAAGAACTTTATACAATCATATTTGCAGTAAACAGCTCTGGCTGAATCATGTCTGAAATTCTACCACTCAAGCATCTGCAGGAATATTTTAAAACTAAACATTAGAGCAAATATGCTCTAAGTGTGTTTTGTGTGTCCAGAAATCTAGTATAGTAATCAGAATTCAACCTTATAAAGCTCAGTGTATCTATAGAATGTAAAATAAACTTCCACGATTAATAGAAACTTCTGTATTCTTAATTACCATGCAGCATGTGCTGGAAAATAAGTACTAAAATAAAATGATAAATGTAAGCTTAATGTGAATAACAAATGAAATTTGGAGAATCCTGCAGAAAATACCATGGAATTATAGTCACTTTTAAAGATATTACCAGGTGCAATGTAGCTGCTTCATTCATGTCTATCTGAATATTTTTTGTTTGTAATATCACATGTAGTGATGATACGGTGTGTTTCATGTGCAGAACAGGAGTGCAAAGACTAAAGGATTCATCAACACTGGTAATAGTAAAGGTGAAAAAGGTGCAATATTGCAACTTTTAGGATATTGTACTTCCCACAGAATATAAAGTAAACTTGTCTCTATAGTTTTTCCGTACTGAAAAGACAGGTTAATAGAATTTCTTCCTAGAACAATCGTAATGAGTATAAAAAAAACAGCAGGAAATTCTCTTTGGAAAATGAGTCCAATATAAAACAAAGTCTGTAAAACAGAATGAGATTTGTACACGTGATCCAAAATTATATGCTCTTTGTTAAAATTTGGAAAGATTATATGTGCAACTTATTTGGTAAATTCATTGTATCCCCAGAAAATAAGAAAAAACTATGTCTCCCCCTACTCCTCCTGTCCCGAAAAAATATTTCCAATTCTAGCTGTAAAACTGGGAGCCAGAAGTGTAGTTGACAGGCACAGAGCCAGCTGACTTTAAATCACTAGCCTTTCCATCAGATCAGTCTTCCTACTTCCACATGGAACACATTTTAAGTTAACAATGTGTAGTTTGGCAAAGGAATTGTTTTTCTTTGGCATAGAGCAGTTGTCTCATTTCTTTTAAAAAAATTATTTTCTGCCTGCTTATATATACAGTGTGTGTCAAGATCCTTTTGAACTTTAAAAACAGTTGTTACATCAAAAAAAGCTTTACCTAGACAACTGCATTCTGGTTTTTTCTATATATGCAGATACAAATTATGGAAATTCATGTTTGATTCATCTGTGTACTGACTGGTGTAAGTTGTGCAGCTTTTCATGTTTATTTAAATATGTATGTAAATGCCTGTAAAAATTTTGATTGAGCTACTTGACCACAGACACTCAGAAAATAGGCCTCCTTCCTTAAGACAGTAATTTAAGTAAGTCTCAATTGATATCAGAGTATTTACAGTGTGGGTATAGAGTCTAAGACAAACCAAGATTAAATCTTACTCTGAAACCTGGACATTTCAACCAGATGTATTTATAACATGAAAAAGCAGTAGAATGGAATGCTACTCATTCAGACATTTGCAGTTGATTTATTCATTCCCAGTCGCTTCCACTGAAAACTCAGAAAAGCAGAAATGCAAATTTTCAGACATTGGTTCCACATGAAATGGGACAGACCACTGTACTAGCTACTGTTGTGAGACCAGATAGAGCTACTGCTGCCTACACATAAAGAGAGCCATTAAGGAGAAGTTGTTTATTTCTGCTTCTGCAGAAATCATAAACACCAGCCATGAGCCTGACAGCACAAGCTGTGCTGCAGTAAATTCTACTACTTTGCTGGCCATTCTAAGCTGCCCAGTAAAAGTTACTGTAGCTAAATCCCATATACATTTCATGAAATAATCCTGCTCAGAAGATGGTATCATATTCATGCACAGCAGGGTGTGCAAATGCCTATAAATCAAAATGTAGAATCTGAAATATCTATAAAAAAAATCTGTGCAAATTTAACCATGACCCTTTGCCAGACAATAGGCCCTCATATGCTTTGCAGCTTAGCAGACACTAAGGAATTTAGTTTGGAAGTGATAGCTACTGTCTATGTAATATTTAGGACCTATTCATGGAGCATCTGGCAGAAAATAAAAGGGTTTCCTCCTCTACCATATGCTAAAGAAGGATGTGGTCCTGTGCCTGCTCCTCCTCTTCTGACTTTTTGCAAATAGCACAACATAAGAGACAGTTGTTTCTGGCTGCCCTGCTGCCTGTCATGGCTGTCAAGTGAAATCCCATGAATTATTGCTCTTCCAGATGTAAGAGATTTCCAGGCTGCCTTAAACTGCCTGTGGTTTGTGGTACTGGAGAGGAGAGAAACGAGATTAAACTTCATCTCATCAGTGCAATCTGAAAAGATCACACAGAGGACTAATAATCACAGCTTTTTCATTCCAGAGCTGGACCCAAAAGCTGTATGTTTTTGTTTCAGGGCTATGTCACATTAAGCTTGTTGGAAGACATTGATTAAGGTCAAACAATGTTTGAAGATCAAAAATAAAAAATTTAACTCTGTTGCTGCGTACATTTTGCATTCTTCAAAAATTGTCTGACATTACTTTTCCTGGCTGAAACAGAAGAGACTGTGAACTGAGTTCTGTAATTCTGAGATGTCAGTGCTTAGCATAAATGTATGAAAGTTAAAAAATAAAATATCCACCTAAAATTATTAATCTAATATCATATGGCATTTCCTATAACTCAGAGGAAACAGTCACCAAAAAAAGCAGTTGTCACTTTTGTTTCTTCATAAATGTCTGTCTTAGTGATTTTCAAAACCTGTATATTTTAAAAAATAAATCTTTCTTATGGTTTGTTTTTGCAAACTACAGTGGCTTCTGGACCTTTGAGGTTAGTCTGAATGTTTTCTTTTAGTAGAGAATACTTATTCATGAAGTGATTAGTTATACAGTTTTCAGAATGCTCATCTGTAACCCTCCATAAGTTTAGAAGTATTATAACAACAGGTTCCAAACAATAGGTACAAAATTAAATAAAGGTTTTTATGAGTGTTTCCAGAATTGCTCTGTAGTCAAGTTGGCCACTCCAAATATTTACTTTTTATTTTCCAAGTAATTTTTTCTATCCTCCATGAGATATATATGTATTAACATATATGTATGCATGCAGAGAGAGAGACATAGACATGTGACACACAGTTACCTGCAAACTATACTTTAAATAATTGCTGTAACAAAAAATAACATAATGCTTTAAAACCTAAGCATTGTCAAATGATTATTGTCATGACTGCATTTTTAAACAAAATCAGGACAAGTGGAGAGGCTCCTGACAGACATTGCACTTCAGCACTATTAGCAAAATATTAATTATAGATAAGGAAAATATGTTGCACCCAAAACACTTGGAAATAATTGACAAATGTATGCAACTTAGATCAGAACATAACTGCCTTGATTTGACCTATGTTGCTTTTTTTTAAAACTGATGTAGCTTGTTTAAGTAATAGTGTTGGCTACCAGATGTAAAACCTCCCAGGCTAGCTTCTTTTTCCATTTAAGCTCCAGCATATCACAAAGGCTCTCTAATGTGAGGGGATACCAATAAAACAGTGATGAAAACCATAGGTATGAATATCTGCAAGTGGCTCACATGAAAGCATTTATCGCTTTTCATGCACGTGTATTAAACTGTAGTGGAAAAGAGCCCTTCATTGAAAATGCATTAATTATTTGACACTGGTTTTCCTCAGACATTTTTTTGCTATGGGATGCAAGTGAAAGATTACAGCTGAAAAAATGATCATCATACTTGGGGTAGGCTCACAGAATCTTTTCTTATGTTCCGTGTGAAGTTGTCTTGAACTGAAACCTCTGCTCCTTAAGGATTAAAGGATTGAAAAACAGAGACTGAAGCTGCTGTAATTTAAACCCAGTCATTCTCTAGCACAAAGGTGTAAAATGGACTAAGCCAATCTGCTTCTTTGCTAGTTCAGCTAAGAAATAATTTTACCTTTTGAAAGTTTTGTACTATTAACATTCCAAATATGTCATTATCTTTAAAGGAAATTTATTCTCTTGATTTTTTAACATGAGATCAGAACTGTGAGACATTGAATAGATGGACATGGTTTCAAATTGCAGGTTACGGTATTTCTGAAAAATTCCAACTGTGTGATGCATAGATAAATCATAAAGATATAATTAATCAGTGAATGTCACTGAGGTGGGTTTTCTTGTTTAAAAAATATATCGTCTCTAGGAATACTTGCAAAGCAGTTTTCTATTGCTGTTGAAAAAAAATGGGTTTATATTACTAAAAGAGTAATAAAAAGTATCAGCTGAAACAAACTTAGTTCCAAGGACTGCAAGAGAAGAGGGAGCATTATGTTATATTGCAGATAATTAATACATTCACTAGACAGAAAAAATCCAGTTAATTACTGGGTTCATGTTAACTGATTGCAGGTTCAGAGTTTCAGTAACAAAAAGAACTGAATTCACATTTCAGGTTGTTGGTTTCTTCTTAAAGTTTGCCACAAAGGCAGAGTACATAATCCTAATCAAAACAAATCAAAACTTCTTTTTAAAAACATTACCAGTGGAAAAGCACCATATCCAGCTGAAAATGAAGCCCAGCACTGTGGTTTGGGCACTGCTCTGCCATCAAAGGGACCTGACCTCGATTACTGGATCTAATGCTCCAGTCATACATGAGCAATCCCCAGAGAGGCTGTAACACACAGCTTGTGAGAAGAGAGTGGCTCCACAGCTTTGAGGAGCATGGGCTTTCAGAGCCACTTGCTCTGGAAGCAGCTCTACTGTGGGTGGAGATACCAGCTCCCCCCAGCCTCCCACCAGTGTATCCAGTGTTCAGAAGCGGAAGCTTACATAGAGGGAAGCAAGGGAGCTGTAGTTTTATGGAAGCCCAGAGATTATTTTTTTCCCCTGGGGGAAAATATATAAGCATATTCTCTTGTGATATATGTTGAAATTTATGACCTATAGAAGTAAGCATAGACTAGAATTTCTTGTGTCAATTTTGGGCTACGTTGCATAATTTCCATTTGGGTGAAGAAAAGTCACATAAGTTGTTACATATTTGTATTTGTAAATCATCTTCTATCACTGATTTAAAACTGTGGCCAGCTGTTTATCTGTACATTTGATGTGAATCTGGCAACCAGTAATAATACAAGCTTTCTAGCACTTCCCATTTATAACTTCAAAGCTTAAGGTCCTGGAGGACCACCCTCTCTAGAGACAGAAGCAATTCATTTTCCATATTCAATGTGCTTCTCTTGAGAGGAAAAAAACTGACAGTCATGCCAAATTGTGTTGAATGATACAAAGTAAAGCTAGTTTTATCACATGGGCAGCTGACACAAAACTCTTTCACTTATCTTAGGTTGAATGGGAACTGGGTTCAGAGATGAAAGGTCAGTTCTTTATCCACTAAGCCCTCTAGATATTCCAAAATCCCCAGTACATTACAAATTTGAACAGTTTAAGCTCTCTTAAATAAAAGAATCTCTTTTTGAGGTAAAGTATACAGTGTATATAGATACAGAGCAGGAGAAACATGTGAAAGGTCAGAGATGTGACCTTTTAACGTCAATAGTTTTATTTATTGACAAGAAGTCCAGTTTAAAGAGCTTAATGAAAAAGCAAGACAAGAATCAAGGAATGTGTTAAACTGTGTAAATTTTACTGACTAAATAAATTGTACTATGTGGAACAGAAATTGCAATTGCTATGAATGTTTTCTGGGGCTTACTCTTATCAGAAGAGGCAGCTTCAGCAATCAACAACGTACTGGTTATGTTGACAACCCACAAACTAGTCTCTCAGTTTTCCTAATATGGCATAAGACAATTAAATTTGAACTTTTTTTTTCCTTAATATTTTCTTCCATGTCACTTAAATGTTTTGTTATCCCAAATAAGAGAAAAGAAAAGAAAACTTGAACCAATAGACACGTTTTATTTAGGGCTGACTCCCACTGAAATCAGTATAGAAAACCATGATGTCAGGATGATACCCATAAAGCTTCTCTAATCTACTGGGGATTATTTTATTTTATTTACTTAATTTATTTTTTTTATTTTATTTTACTGTATTGCCCATAGTTGTTCAAGCTCACACCCAAGAATACTAGTCAGCATGTGCATTGACAGAATAGTTTTATATTGCCTTTATGATAAATATTTAGCCGATGCATCAAACACACAGTCAGAAATACTGGTAACTATATATGTACCTAATATAGCTAATATACAAATATCAATATAAATAATATATATGTCTATATGAATGGATTTTCCAGTGGTCCTGAGCATCATGAGTTGCCATTAAAACTATTGGGTGCTGTAAATGTTTAGAAATTCAATAAATATAGTCATATAGCTCTGAAAAGTTGTTTTGCTTCTCAGCAAGTGCAATCCAAGAGTTCTGAAGATTAAAAGTGGAATTTAAAAAAATTGCTTCCTACAAGAACAGTGCTTTAGCCTTTTACAGTGCTATTTGTAGACTACAACATTTTGTTCAGGTGAATCAATTATCTATATCTTCAAGTGCAGATTTTATTTTCATGGACTTCAGGATTTTGCCATTTCAGTAATAATGTCTGGTATTATTCTAGTTCAATTTTACAGCTTCTCCTCTGGAAAGCCTACTGCCTTTTGTGATGTAATTTAGAGAGTTCATTGCAAATGGGCATCAAGACACACAAACTGAGAACACAGGGAAGAAAAACAAAGCTGGATTAAAAATTGCCTTGAACTGCTGGAGGTCTGGCCCAAGGACTCTGCATTCTTGTTTAAGATGCCTTGACAATAATACTGATCATTTAATCTCTAGTGCATTTTATGATTTTTTCCTTTAAAATGAAAACTGGATAAATTTGGAGCAGCTATAATGAAAAAAAACTGTATAGTGTAACACAACAAAGTGGTAGTGCTAGTTCTTGTGGTAATCTTTTGATCTTATTCCTCTTTATTTTCTTATTAGTGTGCTAAAATGCCTTTGCAAATTGATACTGATAATTTTTCATATAAATAGTAAACAATACCGTGCTGCTAACACAGCTTTGCTTATGAAACTTTATAGCCTGATTAATTCAGCAGGGTCTCTTGTCAATATTTCAGACTACGTTCAGCATGTCACGTTCACTCCATTTGATCTTTCATGCCACAAAGTATGCTAGCACTTTGTATTTGTATTTTACAGATATTTTTTATGATCTTTGAGGTTAGACAAACTATTGATGAGAGATTTCTTGATCAAAACAGATGATTGGTTTTATCTTGTGCAAGCTTTACTGTACCAGTGTACTCTCTGGCTTCACTCAGGAAGATGAAGCTTGTTCATGACACAGTCTGTAGCAACTTCACAATGGTCGGATTTTTTCCTGTATGCTCAACCTCATTATACAGCAATGCATATGAACACTGAATCATTAGTTCTTTCACACCTGTGACAAAGCATTAACTAGACTCACTTTTGAAGGAAAAGTCATAGAATTGTCTGATAAATGTATATCAAGACTAATTCCTTCATTGTTTAAATTATCTTATCAGAAAGAAATGTGATGAGACTGAGAGGAGACCTCATTGCGCTCTATAACTACCTGAAAGGAGGTTGTAGAGAGGAGGGTGATGGCCTCGTCTCCCAAGTGACAGGGGACAGGACAAGACGGAATGGCCTCAGGTTCCACCAGGGGAGGTTCAGGCTAGACATTAGGAAAAAAATTTCACAGAAAGGGTCATTGGGCAATGGAACAGGCTGCCCAGGGAGGTGGTTGATTCACCTTCCCCGGAGGTGTTTAAGGCACAGGTGGACGAGGTCCTGAGGGGCATGGTTTAGTGTTTGACAGGAATGGTTGGATTCAATGATCCGGTGGGTCTCTTCCAACCTGGTGATTCTATGATGGACAAAGAACATGTGCACATGCAACTGGCTAGATTATGAGCAAATTCTCTGCTGTCTTTCTGGCTCATTTTTAAGAAAATTGGAATGCCCCTCAGTTAATCTGCATTATATTGTGCAGACCAGTTTTTATGTAGTCTCATCACTGTGGTGAAGTGACTGTTTATCAAAGGTCAGTTAAAGTACTCAGAGCCCCACAATAGACTGAAATGTAGGAGAAGATGAGTAATTTAGAACCTTAATAAAGAAATTTTGCTTTATTTGTGCGTAACCTTGAAAAACACTCACAGATTTCGACTATTATTCAGGATGAAGCGGTACAACTTCTCAAGGGCCTTTTGTCTGCACACCTCGCTGCCTTCCAGAGGCTCATTGTTAGCACTTAGTAACCACAGTAATATAGGGTGGGTGTTTATTGTATTTATTGACAAGTGCCTTTTGTTTTCCTTTCTTTTTTTTTCTCTCCCCAGATCCTGGTGAATAGTCTAGCCTTTCTAGCATCCTTGCTTTCATTACATTTTACTAAGGCATTTGGAGGCCTTTTCCTATCCCAAGACAGAGGGTCCTAAGAAAGGTACTTTTATCCTCTCAAGCTTCTGGACAGATAACTTGTACCTAGTGTGCACAGCCTGAGTGTCTGAAGTGCACATTAAAAGAATAAATGGCTATGGTCCAGTTCCACATATGGTAAATGTGTTATCCTGATATTGCCTTGCCTTGTCAGAGTAATGAGTATATATTTCTTTAAGTTTGCAAATAGAAGCTGGCAAAAGTCCTGTTAAAATGAGGGGTTTAGTTTTTTGTTTTGTTTTGTTCATTAAAATACGGGATGAGGTGTTATGGCATTAGGAAGAGTTATATAAGATTTTTTTCAACAGAATTTTAAGCTCAACAAATAGGTTTACACAGTGATGATCACCTATAGTACTGTTTAAATTTTCAGTATCTACAAAAACTTGACCTTAAGTTGCCTAACTGTTTTCTGAGAAAGAATGGTGTCATCATTTTAAGGTAAGGCACTTTTTTTGTTGGTTTTTTTTTTTTTTGATTTCTAAATTGAAATAAATCCAGGAGGAATTTTGAAACAGAGTGGAAATACAAATAAAAAAAGAAAAAGAGGCAAAAAACCCATTATATTTCTAAGACCCATTGCAGCTAATGGCAGTTCAATACCTAAAACTTTTCATGATGTTGAAAGTCTTCCTTATTTGATACAATCTCAGAAACAGAACTTATGTAAGTGTTATGTAATGAATTCTGTTACTAAGTAAAGCTCATAGTTTGTTCATGCTTTTTCTTTAGACTATATGTATTAAAATATCAGAAGTTCAAAAATATTTTATTTAAACAATCTGTGTCATAGTATTCTGCATCATAATATAGAGGTGAACTGCAAAGAAGATGTGGATACTGCCATGGAAGTTGTGAGAACATGTTGTACTAGTACCTTAGCTGTCACTCCAGACAGTCAAATGAAGTAAGTCAATGGATCTACAGTACAGAGGTCAGAGTGGCAGTATTTCTGAAGAATTCAGAGAAGCTGTCTGGAGACTGCTAGTGTGTGAGACAGAGGAAGAAAGAGAAAGATGAGCAATGAATTCCCTAAAGCTATTCCCCTGAATGTGTTCCATAATAAATTTTAAATGTGTGTCATAGTGGGGTAGAGGGGTCAGATTTACTAATAATTTGCATTAACATTTGCAATATCTATCTTTTATAAACTTGATCTATTTTAGAGTTTTGAAAGTTTACATTCTTCCCAAATAAATTTGGATTTTTTTACTGGTTTTGTCGTTCTCTGATGTTATGTATTTTATCTGCATCTTTTATACATTCAATGAGTAGGCTGCTATACCAATCTTACTCCTTTCTTTGCCCAACTGCTTAGCAGACAGAAACTGCCGTAATCTGCTACAACATCAATGACTGAATAGGGGAGTGGATATTTTCCCCACAGGACCTAGACAATAACTCTGGGCAGGAGGAAACGGTTTAACACAAGGATTTGATGAAAAAGTACCTTTCCTCCAATGACCCAGTTGCCTTGCCCATGACAAAGCTTTAGCAGGACATAACATAAATGAAATAAGAAGAATGAAAACATTAAACAATGTAGCCAAGGACAGAGGAAAAAGAGGAGCTGAAAGGAGGGCAGAATCTATCTTTGGAGCGGCAAAAGGCAATATTGCCTGTGTGATTGTTCTGGCCTTCGCAAAGGGGATTGTTTGCCTAGCTAGGAGCCACTGGAAAGGATTAATGGTTTTCCAGGGGCAGACAACACCTTCACAATCCAACCTCAGGGCATCTCAGGTGTGAAGTGGGGGCTGGCAATGGTGCAGGCTCAATTGGCCAGTAGTGCCCTTGGCCGACATCGTAGTTTATTTGTGAGCTTATTAAGCCCGGCCAGTCCTTTGGGGACATTCTTGACAAAGGTCACAAAAGACAAGATTTTGCATAATGAATACATTAAAATCTTTTTGTTAGTGCATGTGGAGCAAAAGGATAATGACAATGAATCTTTGGAACACAGGAAAAGAGGTAAAAGAAAATTAGTCCCCGAGGTAGCAAATATGATCACCATGTGGATTTGGTTTTCTATTTTAGCAAGTAAGTCCTGAGAGAAAAAATTGCTTGGAAACATGCTGCCTTTTATTTAGATCCGTAGCTGCTGCACTGAAGGAGCATGCCACAAAGGGCAAAAGTGCTACTCTCCTCTACAATGAGTCATTTATATGGAAGGAACCCAGCTAGTGGATAGAAAAGGATGGAGAATACTAGAATGCCGTATGCACTTTGAAGAAGATCTTGTGGGAGGAGGGAGGGGGAAGAAAAAGGATGGGAAAAAAAGGATACCATGTCAGAATGTAGGCTATGAATTGCTCTTAGTTATCATAAATTCATGCTGAAAATAAAATTAACATTATCATCTTTTGACTGCAAGGCTCCTATGGGACTGATGTCATAATATAGCAGACTGGCCCTAGATATACCTTTCCTGTCACTTTATTGAAGACCTAGATTGAGTGGCAAGGATAAGCAAGTCTAGGTACACATGTGAAGATGGCAGGGTCTCACAACTTGGTAACCTGGTGATTCAAAAGACTTGGGACTGATAAAAGATAGAAAGGCCAGCTATCAAGGTCAGTTCAAAGATGCTATAAAGAGAACTAACTCCCAGTGAAAACAGGTTAAATGCTACCACAGTCACTAAAGTATCTTAATCTGATGAAAGTTGAACTGTGTGAATTATTTCATATATTTCATATATATTTCATATATTTCATATATTTCATATATTTCAATTATTTCATATTTATAAGGGTTTATCATTCTTTGCACTGGTCTTAAAGTACAAATATGTAACCTTAAGTAACTGAAAGAAAGTTAGAGGAAGCGTTGACTTAAGAATGTAGTATCTGGTCCATTTGAGCACATCAGTGTTGTCTTCAGGCAAGTTTGGGCTGGAGGGAAAATCAGTGAATAACTACATCAATTTGCTAGGATGTAGTTCAATCAGTCTATCAAGATCTTCAAGGCTGTCGATAAGGGCACCCTTTTGGCAAAGCCCAATATAGAAGGTACTGTGCTTTTTGGGTTGTCAGTAGGTAATTTAGAAAAGCAAATTCACATTTATTTTCATTTACTCTCATAAAAAATAGGTATATCTTTATAAACCATTGGTATTTTAAAGTCTGTGAGCTGTTGTGAAAGGCCACAGTAGTTAGTCCACTAACTAATTTTGTGTCCTCAGAAATTATTTGTGCTAGTCTGTTTTGACATTTTTGTGTCTATAGCAAATATGGGAGCTATGTGGTAAAATTCTATTTCACCTTAACTTCCCTCTGTTTGTACCTCTGTTATTCACTGGTTTTATCTCAATAGATGATGCAGCTGGTAAACAGTTCATCAGCATTAACTGGAATTTTGCTTGTAACCCCCACATTAGTAGCAGGATCCAAGATAGCCCTGGTGAGATGGCAAAGCCAGCTGTAAATGTTCAGTCCTTTTGCAATTTTAGCGGCATTTTGAAATCTTTTTGTATTAAGATGCCTTAAGGATGACTGTCCTATTCCAAGAAAATTCTTCCATGGTATGGACTAGCAATTTAAGTAATTAGGATTTGAAGCTTCTGTATTTGCAGATACTAGATGGAAGTTACATCTAATTTTAAGTCTCAGAGGATTCCTAAATTAATCATATTAGTCCAGCCCCATTTGTATTTGAAGAGTCCTCTCTGGACTTAGTATCCTAAAATGAGTTCTTGTTCTTCCTGTCTAGTATCCACACATGCACCGTTTGGAATAGAAGGAAAAGAGAGCAAACTGCAATGTACGTTGCATGAGTTTCTACAGCGCTGAGTAGGACAGGTGCTGTCCTACTGCTGTTTCTCAAGAAATGAATAACTAAAATGAAAAATAGAAGTGTTTGGGTTTGTTTTTTTTCTTCCTAGTTTCTTGTCCAACAATTTAATCTTTCCAGATTTATTTTGTAAATGGAGAAATATAAGCAATATCTTCATAGTTATGAAAAGACGCCATCTAAATTATAGAATTATAGAAATACTTAACATACTGTAGAAATATTTTCAGCTGAAAAATGAGGGGAATGCACTGCTTTGCAGTCTCAACAACTACGTGTGTTTTACTTTGTCCCAATGAATGCTCAGAATTCCTGCTACCATAACTAGCATACTTTTAGAATCTGGTTTCAGATCATTGATAACACAAGGCAAATTCAACAGAGCACAATGTAGATGAATACAGAACTCGGTAAATGCATGATCTCAAAAAAGAGTTAGTCAGTGGTAAGTTGTTATCAAATGAAAGTGATACTAGGGGGCTCCTCAGGGACCAACATTAGACTCATTGTTATTCAACATAGAATCATAGAATCACCAGGTTGGAAGAGATCCACTGGATCATCGAGTCCAACCATTCCTATCAAACACTAAACCATGTCCCTCAGGACCTCATCTACCCATGCCTTAAACACCACCAGGGAAGGTGAATCAACCACCTCCCTGGGAAGCCTGTTCCAGTGCCCAATGACACTTTCCGTAAAAAACTTCCTCCTAATCTCTAGCCTAAACCTCCCCTGGCGGAGCTTGAGGCCATTCCCTCTTGTCCTGTCCCCTGTC
>WAAB01007585.1:256729-299943 GCA_013389865.1 Piaya cayana | reverse complement strand
ATCCTCATGCCATTGGACTCTGCCCAGCGGTCCAGCCTGTTCAGATCCCTTTGCGGAGCCTCCCTACCTTCCAGCAGATCCACACTTCCACCCAGCTAGGTGTCGTCTGCAAATTTGCTAAGGGTACACTCGATGCCTTCATCCAGGTCATTGATGAAGACATTGAACAGGGCTGGACCCAGCACTGAGCCCTGGGGAACACCACGGGGGGGTGCGGTTGTGGCATGATAAGCCCTGGGGAGGCATGAGGGGAACCCCCCGGCCTCCACCCTGCCGCTCTGGCTTCCGGGTCCTTCTGTCTGCACTGCGACAGGTGGAGGCGGCGCAAGGACAGACTCATGGAGGGGAACCGCGATGAGACCGAGATGTGCATCGCAATTGCCAGGGAGGCACTGGAGGCCTGGAACCTCGAATGCGCCCTCCATTTTCTCACTAAGGCCCAGAAGATCTACCCGACTGACACGGCACAAGTTTTGTTGGAAGCTATTACGAAGAATGGAAGTACTGCTGGGGGAGGCGCTTAATGCCAAAACCCAGCTAGTAGCAATGATCAAAGTAAGCCCAATAGCATGAAGGAGAGCAATGCATTTGCTGCAGGTGAAAGTGGAAAAGGCTACACCAAAGACCAAATGGAAAGAGTATCCAGTATAAAGAGATATAAAAATTATTATGAAGTCCTTGGGGTGTCAAAGGATGCTGGTGAAGTAGACCTAAAGAAGGTTTATAGAAAGCTGGCTTTGAAATTCCACCCAGACAAAAACCATGCACCTGGAGCAACAGAGGCTTCTAAAAAAAATGGAAATGCTTACGCTGTGCTGAGTAATCCTGAAAAACGAAAGCAGTATGACCTTACAGGCAGTGAAGAGCAAACGTGCAGTCATCCTAGCAACGGTAGATTCAACTTTCATAGAGGTTGTGAGGCAGATATTACTCCAGAGGATCTATTCAACATGTTTTTTGGAGAGGCCTTTCCAACAGGCAGCGTACATTCATTTTCTAATGGTCATGTTGGCTACAGGCATCCTAATCAACACCGTCAGAGTGGACATGAGAGGGGAGAAGGGGGGGGTGATGGAGGTTTCTCTACGTTCATTCAGCTGATGCCTATTATTGTGTTGATCCTTGTCTCCTTGTTGAGCCAGCTGATGGTATCTAACCCTCCTTACTCCTTATACCCAAAACCGAGCACGGGGCAGACTATAAAAATTCAGACAGAAAACTTGCATGTAGTTTATTACGTCAACAAAGACTTTAGAAATGAATACAAAGGAGTGTCGTTACAAAAAGTAGAAAAGAGTGTGGAAGAGGATTGTGTGTCCAACATGCGTAATAACTGTTGGAAGGAGAGGCAACAAAAAACAGACTTACTTCATGCAGCAAAAGTATATCAAGATGACTGTCTCCGAAAGAAAGCAGACTCCATGTCCATGGACAACTGCAAAGAACTGGAATGGCTGACCAGCCTCTATTGAGAAGGATGAATTATAATTATACACTTACATCCTTGTGTATACCATTCTCTCTCTTGTAAATTAAGAGATTTAGTTTCACCGTGAATGCTGGAAAAGAAGGGTGGATGTAAAACTCTACTGTGTAGCTGTTTCCAGAAACCTTATGCTGAAATATCATTTAATGGCTTCTTCTTTCACCTACTGTGAAATATAGATAACTCTTATTGTCTAGATTTTACTTCAAGGCTTCTGTGAATTCTTTCAGCAGAGAGAATAGCTCAGAAAGGATGCTATACTTGTAGAGACTTAGTCATAGTGGTTCTCCTCTAACATATTTGCCATGTAAATATCTGTGGAAAGAACACTTTGTGTATATACGAATTAAATTACTTTCTATTTAAAATCTCAGAAATATAGTTCCATACAACATCTTCTCTCACTGATGGAATAAATACTACAATTACATCACTCCTATTCAGATGTCAAGTGTGTGGAGTTGAAACAAGAATTTTTAATATTTTATCTGTAACTCTATGTAAAATCTTCTAGGTTTACCAACTTAGAGGAACTTGGTATTTTTAAATATAATGGCATCTATTCCTAAATATCTGTTGGGGTATATTGATCTGGTGTAGAGTAGCAGTTAGCTGTTTTAGTTTTTTATCATTTCTAAGCAATGCTGAGAAAACTTAAGAACTACACTAATCTCTTTTCAAAGTAAATATTTGCAAACATCTTCACTCCTGAGTTAAAACATAAACATAAATCATTCCTAGAAAAATTTGTGAGTGGCAAAAAGGGTTGATAATCAGTAAAGAATAGGACAACAGAGCCATGCATTGCCTTCTGAATTGCTAGTAAAATGAGATCATTCGAAAAATAATTTTAAAAATCCCTGTTGCAACTCAGTCAAATGCAAAACTATGCATGGGAGAAAAGGATCCAGGATAAACCAGCAGGATGAGCATCTTTGTCCAGAAACACAATGCCTGAGGAAGCTCTAAGTATCGTAGTGCAGAAGTTAAGTACAAGCACAATTCTGAAAAACAGCTGTTGGAATCCTATAAATAACCAAATGAGAGACACGATTTTGAATTTCTATATCTTTATTTTGCAATAATGAGACAGATGACACTTGGTCTATATCTGTTGTCTATTGTCTAAAGAGTTTGGGTTTGTTGTTTTTTTCTTAAATCTGGATATGTTGTAAAAAAAGAGCCACAAAATAATTCAAGGTTGTATAAAATACCTACAGTGAGAGACTTTAAGAGCTTGGTTTGTTTAGTCTATTAAAAGGAAGATTGAATGGTGACTTGACGGAGAGTTAACTGTGAAAGTATAAGTACTCTCACAATGAAAAAACACAGAGTACTAAAGTGCTCTTTAATCAGGCAAAGAAAGGGATAACAAGAACTAATGACTGGAAGCTGAACTAAGCCACATGTTAACCATGAGTGGTTAACCACTGGAACAAGTTATAAAACGGTATGATCGCTTCCCTATCTTTTAATGTCTGCAGATCAAGACAGATTCTCTTCCTGGAAGATATGCTTTATTCAAACAGAAGTTATTGGACTCAGTACAGAGCAGCAGGATAAAATATGAAGGCCCGTAATGGAAAGCCAATAGCATAATATTATGAATTGTCTTGGTGTTAACATCTATGAAAAAAAATACCCAAATAGTAATCCCATTGTGCATCTCTCAAATGCCATTTGTAATGCCTAAGAACAATCCTTGTACTGCTTGTGCCTGAGATAGTCTAAATTTTCAAGTAAATTTTAAACAACACTAGCAAAATGTCTTTCAAAAACATGTTCTAGAGAAGGCGCATTAGAACAAAATCATGATGAAAAGTATTTTTAAAAATTAAAATGGTGTTCTGAGTTGTAGCAATCGGATCATAGTAGGCTAGCAGTTAAAATATCATTACTTACTCCATTGTCTGAGCAAGTAGTTCATATCAGGGCTAGTTTTGTTTAAATAAAATCTCAGTCTAGCTTTATACATTCCAGTATTTTCTGTCAGTAGATGGGTCACCTCCCTCTAACACAGCTGTGACAGGCTCAATAGTGTGGTTTCAGGGTATCATCTTTTCACATGACAGAGTAAACGTACTCATTTGCTATTCCAGGATGAATGAATAAAGAATTGTGGATCATCCTCAACAGATAATCAGAACTCTCTTTCTGTCTGGGATCGGAAAAAACATTAACTCCAAATCACAGAAATATAAAATGTCTTATTTCACGTGAAGACAGCATCTAAATTTCAATTTGAACAAATATTGCAGATATACCTGACATACTGTAGAGAGATTTCCAGCTGATGGGTTAAGGACATGTACTGCTTTACAACTGGGACAACAACTGATGCATTGTGGAGAGGCTGGACTGAAGGATTAGGCAAAAGAGCAGGGCTATTCTGCTAGATACAAATAAGCTTTAATCCATTGGTAAAACAGTAGAGATGGGTAAAGTAATAGCATCAGTGTGTTATGTTTTCCCTGAGAAGAGATAACAGAAGAGAATAGAATTCATCACCTACAGACTTGTGATTATTCATAAATACTGTAAACAGCAAGAAAGGAATATTTTCCTTATAATGAATCAAATAAAGGGCATGGTTTTCATGTAGAAGTTAATCAAATTCAAAAATATTGATCCAGAAATTATCAATGTTAGATCCAAATTTCATTCAGTGGGGTACTGCAAAGCTGTCCTAACTCCACTCAGGATTTGACTTAGTTCTCTGGCTTATTTTAGTTCAAATATAAAATATTTTTTACCTATAGTACATCAATTTTTAATCAATTCTTTCTAATATGGTATAAAATTATATCCATCAGTGGTATAGAAGTAAGAACTTTCTAAATGCTATGGGAAAGGGGAGGAGACCTGGAGGGGAATGTGTGGCATAAGCCAAACTATAAAGGCAATTATTGAATACCACATAATCCCTGTTAAATATATAATACACAAAGTGCTTAACACAGCCCCAGGTGGTGATTTCCTCCAGCTTCCAAACCAACTGACTTGGGTAGAATCTAACCATTGTCACTGAATCTTCAGGTTGAAATGCAGACCTAAATCTCTTGTCTCCTGATTTTCTTTGATGAGGAGATGTCACAGTTGAGTGACCCCTGCACACTAACAGAAAATTCCTAACTTTTGAGTTACTTCTGTATATCTCCAGAGCTTCACTCAACTGAGGGATTCCTGTCTGAATAATATCATGGAAAAATAATGAACAATAAGTAACCTGGCCTCTGCATCATGGATTTTCTTTTATAAAACTTGAGGAAGAGTTCTTTGAAAACTTCAAAGATTTTACAACATACTGTTCTGTATTAGTTCTCCTCTTGGCCATCCAGATATCACAAGCATAATAGGAGAGTGTGCTCCTTCAGTGATGAACTCTCCTGTGAGTTTTTACATACCTATGGCACTCTGTTCTTCAGAAGACATGAGTCTTTATGAATGTATAGGCTACCCTTAAGAAAGTTGTTCTACACAAATATTTTTGGGACGATGGGAGGGCAGAGAACAGCAAACCAGAGTTAACCCCTCCCTGCTCCAGGTCTGGTATTCCACCTTCTTCTGATATAGTTCACTGCCACATCAGTTGGGAGAAACATCGCTGCTTTTGGGGCCATGGTATTAGCAAAATCAGTGAAGTGATCCTAGTTTTTAAAAATAACCTAAAAAATCACTCATATATAACGAGCAGCAATCAGTGAATGGGCTTAATCTTTGGCAGTGATAGTGATCAATAAGTCAAATATCTTTAGGCAATAAATATAACTGCTGACAATATAAGTATATTCTACTGGTATAAAGCAAGAGACCTGATTCTTCACAGTAGAGGAGTCTCAGTTGTTAAATCTAGGTAGGGAATGAAGTACACTTGTCAGATGACAGCAAATACCGCTTTGTTTGTGATAGAAACTTATTCCCAGATAGAGCTGTCAGTTTAGTAGATGCTGAATTGCTGCCATGATCAAGATGAATGCTTGTTTCTTAATAAAACCTTGTGTTGGGTAAGTAAAGCAGTGGCCTTCACCTCAGGCACTTCATTAACTGAACAAGCAACTTACAATGGACCATTGCACCATTATTGCTTAAATAAGGATGTTATACTGAGTGAATGTAAAGCAGCATTGTTTGGATGCAGTAATATACTTATGTCCAGACATAATGAAGTACTTCTTTGCTATAAGTTGTTATTTGCAAACCAGTATTTTAGGGATATTTCACCGATATTCTAGTTTTCACTGAATGTTTCTCAGTAGATTTAGTACTTACATCATTAGCCATGTTTTTATTTCTTGTGTCCAACATTCCTAATAATTTGGGTAATATGCAGGCCTGGTTTGATTGAATGCATCTCCTAGGCCATGTTTTCACGTTTTGTTTATAATTCTTCCTCTACAGTAGAACTGCTCTTAACTTCTTAACTTCATTGCAGTACCCATATAGGGAACTAGCTAAATAGGGTGATTAGCATAAGAATTGTAACATGGCTTAATCGGGAGACAAATATGACTTCTGTTGAAAGGAGATACATAAGTTTGGAGAATCACTGGTGGAGTTTCTCAGGGATCTCTTAGGACCATATTATTTTATATTTTCATTAATGGCTTTGATACAAATACTGGGAGCAAGCTAATGAAATTTTTCTGATGACAAAAACTTTGTTGGAGTTGCCAATACTGAGGAGAACTGGAATATCAGACAGGAAGAATTAGATGACCTTGACAACTGTAGTAAAAGAAGCAAGATGAAATTTCATGGTAGAAAGCATAAGGTCATGCACTTAAGGACTAGTAATGAGGATTTCTGCTATAAGCAGGGAGCTCATCAGCTGGAAATAGTAAAGGAGGAGAAAGATATGTGTTTAATCAGTCAATCACATGATGATTATCACTAGCAATGTGAAGCTGTCATGAAAAAGGAAAGCGTAATCCTAAAATGTGCTGGAATGTTTTCTAGTACTGGTAGAGAGTACCACTTGTACAAGGTCTTGGCAAGATTGTATCTGGACTAGCACATACATTTCTGTTGCAAGACAGTTGCTTTCAGACCAGAAGTGTTCCAGTGAAACAGAAAAGAGATTTTAAGAAGCTCAGGTTACACCCGAAAAGTACTTTTACTTCTTTAAATTAGCAAATAGGAAACAGAGGGAATAGAGAAGTGCATAAATAAATGCATTATGCAGCAGGAGGAGAGCTATTTAAGCAGGAGAAGAATGAAAAATAACCAAACATAAATTAATTGCTGTGGAAACTTGCAGAATGGTCATAAATACGATGAGTGTAAAGTTCTGCAACAACACTAATGAGAACTAAAAACTAGCTACATTTGACTATCTACATTGACAGTTAAAGTTTACAAAATTACATTTTTAATTTGCCTCTAATACTCAAGGATTTCTTTCTTACTGCCCTAAATCTTACATGTCTGTTGCCAGAAACATTTGCTGTTAATATCCCCCTTTAAACTGAAACTAATAATGTGAATATCTCAAATCTGTTGCTAGATCCATCATGCTATATTGAGAGGTTTCAGTTAAACTTTTTTAGACCATCGTTAGTGGGAATGGTTGATGCTGACAGTCATGTTTAGTAATATTAAAATATGCACTTTTTGTAAAACCCTGGACCTTCAACTAAATGCTTTCAATTAAAATTTCTTAAGCGTATTGAAGTTATCAAGTCCTAGATAACATGAAAACCTATCTGATATTTTCATCCTGGTAGTGGTGTACTAAAGATGACTAGTGATGAACCAATGCAAAGTACAATTTCAAGGTGCACTGCAACCACAAAGAATTTCACATCTAGACCATAATGAAAGTATACTACAATAACTTCCTGCCTTTCTAACTGTGCATGAATGAGTGAAGCAGAGCCATCTGTTATGGTTGGACTCAATGATCCAGTGGGTCTCTTCCAACCTGGTTATTCTATGATTCTGTGTCTTTGAAAATTCTCTGTCTGATAGACTCAATTGGACTCACATTAAGAGGCAAGAAAATAGGGACCTATTTGAACTGTTGCTTTAGTCATGTTCAAAAAACCTAAATTATTTAGATCAGATGTATTTCCTCAGTTCTGGTTTTAAAAACCAATTAAGCATGGCAGTTTGATATCTTGGATGCAGAGAAGATTTCACTGACACAGAAAAGATCTGAGTTTGGAAGCAGCACAGAATTCTTGCTCCTTGGACAGTGCCTTGCATTATGACAAAACGGAAGTATTCATATTAGTGGTATTCAGGGTTCTTCAATACTAATAAAATAACATTCTTTGTGCTTATGACTACAGGAATAGGAAGAGTGTGGAAAGGCAAGTAAGCCAACGAAGGGGAAAATAAATGTAAAAACAAAGCCAAAGTTCAGTCCAACATAAAGGAATAATGAAAATTAAAAGGCCCTGCTCTGAAAGGAGAAGAGTTGAACATCTTTCATTTGGAAAGGATGAATAAGAAGATCTGAAATACCATGTGTGTAAAGACACATTTTCAAACTCACACACCTTCTTCACATCCACAAAAGTCTGACTACAGATATAACTGCAACATATAAAAACATGTTTAGATTAGATTTATGAGAAAATATGAAGTATGGAAAACAGCAGGAAAGGACACAGAATAATGATGTCAAAGAATACTTGACAAATATGCAGAGGTCCACTTAACATCTTTTTCTTTTTAAGTACAAATACAGTATGGAATTCCTACAGAAGTATGCTGGTTTTTAATTAAGTAGCACACTCTTAATCCTGAATTACTAAATTCAGGTAAATCTTGGCAAAATATAATTAGGGTATTTCGTTTTCTTCATGTTTTTTTTTAACTTTTTTGGTGGGGAAATATACTTGTATGTTAAATGAAGAATTTCATTCTATGTCACATCTGTTGTCCTGTATTTTCTGCTACTATTCACTGTATATTTTTAGACTAGGAGAAGAAGTGAAAAAATACATATCAAGCAATTAAGACCTAGGATTTTCAAGCTGTCATGGCAAATTATAGAAGAAATCGTACCTTAGTTGAAACTTACCAGTATATAATGTCATTTCTCTGTAGCCCATCTGCCTATAATTCACTGTAAAAAGTAAATAAAGGCCTTAAGCAATTTCTTTTTTCTTCCACTGCACTGTTAGGGAGTGTAGAGTCAAGAGTATAGTGGGTAGTATATAAATATGGGCATCTATTGACATGGTTTACTTTTAACTTACAGCAAGGGGCAAATTATTATTGTCTCTATATGAGGTAGATTGCTAGGAGTTTGTAGGGCAACCTACATTTATCCATGCATTCTACATTTAAAAACAACATTGTTACTGCTGGAAGAACTGAAGAGTAGGCAATAATGTCTGGACAAAGACTGCCTGGACAAAACAGTCATATACCTGGACTTGTGTAAAGTATTTGACACCATCCCTTACAACATACTTTTCTCTAAACTGGAAAGACTACTCAAAGAATCACACTGAATGGCTCCATGTCCAAATGAAGACCAAACATCTTTCATGGTCCTCAGGGGTTGGTACTGGGGGTGGTGTTGTTTAACATCTTTGTGGTAGACATGGACTGTGGGATTAAAGGTTGTGTGGCATGGTCGATATGCTGGAGGGAAGGGATAACATCCTGGGGGACCCTGACAGGCTTAAGAGATGGTCCCATGAGAACCTCATGCAGTTCAACAACGTCAGGTGCTAGGTCCTGCACCTGAGTTGGGGCAATCACAAGCATAAATACAGGCTGGGCAGAAAACGGATTGAAAGTAGCCATGAAGAGAAGGAGTTGCAGGTGTTGGTGGATGGGAAGCTGAACATTACCCAGTAATGTGCCCTTGCAGCCCAGAAAGCCAATTACATCCTGGACTGCATGAAAAGATGTACCACCAGCAGGTCAAGAGAGGTGATTCTGCCACTCTACTCTTGTGAACCCTTACCTGTGGTACTGCATCCAACTGTGGAGTCTCTGATACAGCCAGGACATGGATCTGTTGGAATGAGTCTAGAGGTGGGCTACAAAGATCCTCAGGAAGCTGGAGCACCTCTCCTACAAAGACAAGCTGAGGGAGCTGGGGTTGTTTAGCCTGTAGAGGAGAAGGCTCTGGAGTGACCTTATAGCAACCTTCTAGTACCTAAAGGGGACATGAAAGAAACCTGGAGAGGGACTTTACACAAGGGCTTGTAGTGATAGGACAAGGGGTAATGCCTTTAAACTGAAAGAGAGTAGATTTAGATTAAATATAAGGAATAAATTATTCTCTATGAATGTGGTGAGGCACTGGAACAGGTTTTCCAGAGAGGTGGTAAAAGTCCCATTGCCTGGGAGCATTCAGGGTCAAGCTGAAGTTTTGAGCAACCTGATCTACTGGTAGATGTCCCTGCCCATGGGAGGAGGATTGGAACTAGATGATTTTTAATGACTCTTCTGTACCAAACCATTCACTTGCAGTGAACATGCTGGATTAGAGCTGCTACTGGAGAAAAAATAAAAGGGCCAGCACCCATGTGGTAACATGGGCAGTGGTACAATTCTGCCAGAAAATATTAGGGAGCAGGAACCATAGAAGGAAGAATGCAATATTATTGCATTAAGTACCGGTTTGTACGAACTAAATTGGATTAGTAAGCACCACAATGATAGACATGCATAAGGCAAAATAAATTGTGAATATGAAAAATAGGACCTAAAAAAAAGTCACCTAAATAGACAGACTAAATAGAACAAATATGTTATCAAGACTTAATATGAGTAGATACATCAGTGACTATCACATCAGAGCTAGGCAGGAAAGCTAAATGGCACTAAAGAAGAAAGTCCTTATGGGAATAGAATTTTTACCTTTGACATGGACAAACAAATAAACAAAAAAGCAATGACCAAAAAGCCACCCCAGAGCTGTCTAACTTAAACAGCCTCCAGGCATGCCCACTTCTGCCAACAGCAGGCCCACGCCAAGACTGAAATTCATCAAATTGGCAGAAATCAGTCAGGTGGAAGACCTGTATGCAGCCAGTGTCAAAATCAGCAACAGAATTAGGCTTAAAGTCTGCTGAGCTTTTTCCTGCTTATACCAGAGCAGAGAAAGAACACAGCAATATTTTGGAGCAGGGAAAGTTAAGAGACTGTCCACATATATTTGTGAAGAACAGGAACACTCCTCTCCCAAAAAAAAATTGACAGCAAAAAGAGATCCTCTGCTTGAGAAGTCTAGAAAAAAAAGATCAGGAAAGAAATAAAATGAAGGAAGCTTCTGAAGTGTGAAATGAGATGTTCTGAGATTTTTTTTGAGAGAATTGTCGGCTGGCAAAGACAGCACAAGGCAAAGAGACCACTCAAAACACAGACTGGGCTGCAAAACAATAAAAAAAGTACTCATGAAGATATTTGGGAATTCACAGAAACTTGAGAGGGTGGAGAATATATACATAAATATATATGTGTGTGTATATATATGGCAGTACTACTACATCTAAGTACAAAGATATCTCTGTTCCAGGTTGACAGATATTCGGTTTGTTCACATCCTTTGTTTTAACAGGCAGCTATAGCATAATTTTCAAAAGCTGTAGTATTACTGACTGAGACCAGAAGCTCTAATTTTACTCCAGAGTTTTCCAAGATATAACTCAAAGATGACAGTGATGCAGTTTGAAATTGTATTTTATTTGTAATAAGTTCTTTTGTAAGTTTGTAATATTTGTTGTGTTGACATCTCCATGTGCAATCAGTGGATATGTTACTAATGTCGTAAAAAAAAGGCAAAATCAATAAAACTTTTACCAACTGTGTTGCTGAAGTTAAGTCACCAATGGAAAAATTGATGGTTGTGTTATATTTCAATGTTTTACAGTCATTGCTCCAAAATACTATATTAATTTGGTGTCATTGTGTAATAAACTGTGCTCTATAGTTGCTTTTTATGATAGTCTAAGAAAACATCTATGCAAAAATGCAGACCAGTTCATTATATATAACCTTTACAAATGTTTTCTGGCAAAATTGGAAAGGTTTTATATGAAAGCCATTGATTTTTGTTTATATGAAGATAGCTGTGATCCAGTGTTTAGAACATAGTTGTAAATTAAAATGCTTATTTTTCTCCCTCATATTCGTACTATCCTTTTATTCAACTTTGACTAAAACATGTAAATCTACTTTTTTAAGTGATACGGTATGCAATTCAGAATGCCAACTGGCATATTTTCAGCAATAAAAAACATATGTGGTTTCAGAAATGAAAATATCTTAAAAATAATGCATTATTATCTCATAATTGCTTTTCTTTCCAAATAGGAACTATAATGTTTACTTTGTCTTTATACCCGAAGCTCTGGAGTTTCTCAAAAAGCAATATGTAAGTTCTCAATATTATTAGTTTTCACTAACCTCCTTTATTAGAAGTAGACCTTACTCATCTTCATTTCTTTAAGAACCAGTTCTAGATACTGATATATATTGCACAAATGCTTGATAGAAGTTCCAGTTTAGAAAATATTACCTCTATACTAAGTGAAATGAGCAAACGTGTATTACAATGGCCAACTTATTGTCAGACATTGGTTCATATTTAATCAAACAGTAGATTTGTCATCTACAAAATAAAGGAATTTCAGGACAGCATTTAAAAATATACTTAGGAATGTATCAGTAGCTGAAATTACAGATCTTTTCAAGCTATTAAAATTTACTAAGTTTGACCTAATAAAGGTAGAATTTAGAGTGCATTCTAAGTATCCAGCTTTTGTTTCTTATATATGTTAACAAGCATTACTAATGTTGCTGCGGTAACTTGCCGGTTTTCCTTAATAGTCGTATAAGGCTTTCATTAATGGCCAGCATGAATTAGACCTTCCCGTGGGCAACTTAAACTCAAGTACGGACTTTTATTAAGGGTTTTTTAATTGAATGAACAATTTTAATTCTTTAAAGAATAGTTGTTTTTCTTCACGTTCTTTAGCCCATTTCGCTTTTCTGATCCTGAGGTGTTACTTAAGGGCATAATTAGTAAACATTTGGGGCTAATGTATTAGACTCAAGAATTAGATTCAAATCCATGATTATATTTTCCTTTTTACATAAGTTTTAATTTTGCTTTCTCAATCGTTGAAGACTAAGAGAAACATTAAAATCTTGAACTTTTTCAGAAATATCTAATGATTTTTTTAAAAAATCATATATTTTAGCAAGAAATATGGAAGGCATATTAGTATGAAACCCAGAACTGTCCTCTATGGTTTGTGAATAAGACTGTGTTTGACTTTTTTGTTATGATGATAATTTATTTATAAAGCGTCTCAAGCTGATGAGTAAAATCTCAGATTCTGCTTTTGACAATACCTTGTACCACCATTCTTTCTGATCACTGCAAGCCACAATGTACAGTACAGTATCTGGGAATTGATAGGAGGAAAAATATATCAGGAAAAAGAATATCTAACAAACAGACCACCCAAACTATCTCACTCGTATTGTCAGGTAATTTCAGAAGCAGCAGAACTAAGTAAGTCCGTTCATCTATATATTTGCATCTCAAAGCAGAGAACACACTCAGTAAAGACATCTTTGAAAACAATAATAGCAATAATATAAAATATTTATGTTACACTTTTCTAGTCAAAGTACTATGAAAACATTAGCTGCATTAACACTTCTCAGCACCACTGATAAACCAACATGTAGATGCTGTTTGTGGCAATGATGAAACAGAGAAGCTGAAATAGACAAGGGTATATTTATAGGATTGATGAAAATAGCAGAAGTTTATAGCAGTTGATCCTATATTCAACCAATTAAACCACAGAAGAATATGAAATTATTGCTGAATATGTTAAGAAGTGACAGCATTTCCTGAGTCAAAAATAAACAAACTAGTTTGGTTTAGTAAATTCTGTATAGCTATTTCTATCATCTCTTAAGTGAGAGAAAAATATATTTTTTGGTTTTTTCTTTTTTTTTTTTTTGCATACTGAGAGCTGCTATTTTGTTAAGACTTTTTTTTGCCTAAACTCTGATTTAATGTGAATTGCACCTAATTGTGCAGAAGTCTCCCCTGAAGTTTCTGTTGGATACCATTGCTTTCATTTACTGCAATAAAACAGTTTGTTGTTCCTATGCACTACTAAGAGACGTGTGACACTGCTGTTCTTTCTGCAATGCCACCCACACCAACTCCTGAGAAAATTATTGCAGTGGAAGTTAAATGGTCCCTGTTTACCTACTTACTTATCTATTTTTGCCATACAAGAGGACTGTAAGGTCTTTTGAGGAACTTCAATAAAACACTTAGAATAAATATTCTTATTTTTGTCAGGCAGTTATAGCCTATAAGCACTATTTATTACACCTTTTATGAGGACAGTACACAGCTTGGCACTGGTAGTTCTTAATTCTTATCAAATTCTTTACCTTCAGTGACATGTTGTAATAGCAGAAACGAAAGCACCAAATTTAAATTTCCCAAAGGTCAATACTACAACTCTTATACCTTACTGAAAAAATGTTGATTATCTTTTTCTTGTTTCATAGCATAAATTTGAGAAACTTCATTCCTTACTTTTTCCTAATAAATCAGAAGATGGTTTTCCTGAAGAGGATTCAACTGGAGAGCTTTCCTAGAGATCAATGATGTGAGAAAATTCACAACTTCACACGATTTAGCTGTGAGTAGTATGTAAAGGCAAAAAACCCTGGTAAAAAGTGGAGGAGAAAAGGGAAGGAGTAGAAAGAAGGGAAGGGGAATGAGGAACTGGGATTTTCTACAAAATCAGAGGGTACTTGGAACTTCTTGAGAGTTACTGTGTGCCACTTAGAGACATTTTTCACAGAAAGGGACAGGCTGCCCAGGGAGGTGGTTGAGTCACCTTCCCTGGAGGTGTTTAAGGCACAGGTGGACAAGGTGCTGAGGGGCATGGTTTAGTGACTGATGGGAATGGTTGGAATCGATGATCCAGTGGGTCTCTTCCAACCTGGTTATTCTATGATTCTATGAGTCTATGATTCTATGACTCAGAAGAACATCCATTTATTCCATTACATTATCTGCACATGTCCTCATGCATATACTTGTATAGTTTCCTATTAAGTCAGTGGACTTCTAAATATTGACATAGAAATACATATATTATATATATATAATTCAAAGGTAAATTATAGCCTTTGTTTTCAAATTGCTTGGGCATAACATCATAAATCTTGTTTATAGCATTATTCCTTTGAAAGTCATCTCATCATCTTCTACCTATTCCTACTGTAACTTATTCAAGTCTAAGATTTCCTTGAAACCTCATTTTAAAATGAAGTTTATATTAATGGCTTCTTAATAGACTATCATTTAAAATAAGTTTAAATGATTAAAGAGTAAGACTAAACTTAAGCCATTGTTCTGAAAAATGCTTCATTTATTGATTTCCTGGTGGCTTTCTAAGTTAAAAATTATATAGTTAGAGTGGAAATTGCAAACATGGTAGTCTGTTTTATCATTATGATGAAAACTATACCAAAGTTTTCAATATAACTTAAACTGCCTGCTACTTTTCACTTCTGATGCGAAGATTGCATTTCTAGATGTTTCTTCAAAACTCTATAATAAAAAAAATACACGCCATATTTGAATAATGCATTGTCATACTACATTCATCATTTTTTGGGGGGACTCAGAAACTCTAAGGAAACTGCTCAATATGCAGAAGTTTGAGTCACATGTTTCCTATTAATTTTAATGGGAGTTACACAGATAAATCTATGTGCTGGAATTCATGAGAAGTTAACATCAATAGAATACACTGTTGCAAACTTTGCTCTCTGGACCTTTGTGCATGGCTACCTGTACCTCTAAGAGTTCAGGGAGGAAGAAGAGGATGAAGCAATATAAAGTGATTAAAGCAAAGGCATTAAGAGTTTAAGAGGTCTATGATAGTTGCTCAAAGGTAGGAAATAAGTCATCTATATCAAATGCAAGAAAAGGTAGTTTTGAAATTACTCCTTTAAATTCCTCCTTAAAATCCCCCTTGAAAGCATAATCTCCTTAATGATAGTGTGTTTTGCATGTGATACATTTTTTTAATCATGTATGAAATATATACTAATATCAAACTCTGAAACTTGAGTGAAGTGTATCAAACAGATGCACAGTTATACAATAATCAACACAAAAATACTTGGATGTTGTACTTAGAGTTTAACTTACTGATATAAATACAGTTGCTGGATTTCTGTGAGTTTCAAGCTGAAACGGTTTCAAGCTGAACTCATTTTATATGCCTGAAAAAGTATGAGAGAAGTGGAAAAAATAAAGACAAAGAAAAGCTTAAGAACGTAATTAGAACATCTAAAAAGAAACAGTTAAGTGGTAAATTCAGGTTCTGTTCCTGCTACCATTACCTCTACAAAACTCAGTGGAACTAAACTTACATATGAAGCAGCACACTGAATGAAAAAAAAACTTTTTTTTTTCAAACTTCACCAGATCTTAGTCTATTTACTCTAACAGTGAACATCTAATATGCTTTGAGAATTGTTCAGCACTGCCAAACACACCATCCAAGTGTGCTTATTTGGCAGGATTTTATGCAGCTTGTATGTATTAGATAGGCAGCTATTTGAGCTGATTAGCTACAAAAATTTCATGAAGAAGAAATAACTGCTCATTCACTATAAATACATGTCGTTTTCTTCACCACTTGCTGACTCAGCTTCACTTGTGGTCTGAAAGACGAAGTCATGGGTTTTTCATATTCTTGTTTTATTTGTAACATTGACAAGAAAAAGCATCCATCTGTTACAGCTTGCCCTTGTTCTGTTGTGCCACTCCTGAGGACAGTGGCTAAAGAATCCCTCCACTATCTAGTGGAGCAAGGAAGTCACCAGCAGACTCTGTTTTGAAGAGTTAGGGAAGGAGGAGACAGCAATAATACCCAATACACTGACTATACACTGCTGGCAATCAACTTGAGGACTGGTGCAAACTTGTTCGGAAAGCTTGCACCCAGTTCCTGTCTTAGTAGAAACTGGGAAGCGTGCAGACTACTTGACTATCTCTCTCCAATCAGCCTATGGAAACTGAGCTCATCAGAGGTTTATCTCGATTTTTTTAATCCAGCAGAATTGAACTTGTGGGGAGCTATTTGAATGCTGGGCATCTCTCAGAAGCAGAAATTACAAATTTACTGGAGCACTTAAAAGACTATGGTCCTGGTTTTCATGCTGACATTTGGACAATAACCATTTCACTGGTTTCTTTTTCAGCTCACTAATATTCTCAGGTAGTGTTCTGAACTGGGATATAATTAGAACACAGACGTGGCATGGTAGTAATGAGGCAGAAATAGAGAATGGCCCCCCAGCACATAGCTAATGAGTCCATCCTTCCAATAATCTTCCTCTTTACAGTTGGAAGTGTAGTTTTATTACTGCCCTTCTTCCTTCTTCAGGATATATACTTGGAAGTATTTCAACTATCCTATTTCAACTCTTCTGGCCACCCTCCATGCTTCTTAAAAATAATAATTACAGATCTTGTTCTCATCTTGATAGACTCTGGATACAACTCGAGTGTGAATAGCCTGATATTATATCTTCCTTTAAGAATCTGCCTGATTTTTAACACAACAGCTTATAGCAACACTGCTTCATATGAAAGGTTATTGAAAACAACTGGCAAAACCTGGGGAGACGAGAGCTATGTACTTGGAGAAAATGCCAGTTTACACAGATTTAGAGGGATGAGCACTGTCACAGTACCAGCCACAGTGAAAGAATTATTGCAATTCACATTTGAAGAAAGAACACACTCAGAAACAGATTTACACATGTAATGGATTACATCAGACATGTAGGAGAAAAACAAACTATCAAACTCTGGAGCCATCTAATGCTATGTGAAAAATGTGCCTTGGTATAAAGTTTGTCTTTGTTGTATGCCAGAAGACATTTACTTAGAAAATTTTCTTCATTTCTGTACTTTTGGAGAACTCGTTTCAGATAAATATTTGGTAGTATAAACTATGCTATAATTAACAGATTAAAATGTGCAGAATTTGCTGAAGATTACTTCATAGAATAAGATCAAATAAAAGCAAATATCTGTGTGTGTCGCCCAAGCACATGCTTAATTTTGGACCTGTTGAAGGAGAGGCTTATATACAGAAAAAAACACTGTACCCTTGATATTTAACAATACAGCTCCTGTCAGCAGAGTATTTGGAAAATAATAGAAATAACCCTTAACTCAAAATAAAATTTTGCAAGTACTGAGAGCTCTGAAAATGTGTATATATACGTTTGGTAATAAAGTTTTTGAAGATTAGGTTCATCTTGTATTAAACATGCAGAAGCAATCTAGGTATAAAAATAATTTAAAGGTAAAAACAGTCGAGTACTAGCAAAATAGATTACAGAAATTAAAAACATCTGGGAGGAAGCCAGTACAAGAAAGAATAGAGCTGAACCTCTGTTGATGCACCACAAAATACGACGTTGGTCTGCGCAAACACAGTTGGAGTTTCAAAAGACTACGTTTTATGAATGAGTCAAAACAGCTCTTCCAAAGTGAGGTAGGACATCTTAGCACAAAGTTTACCTGTCAGTCACTCCTCCCACTTCCACTGTCTAGTGGAAACTGCTACATCTCTCCTCTCTAGTGACATACTATTAGCAGATATTTATGCGCAGGCAGTCAGATGCTGCAACTAAAATTGTTAAAATGAAAAAAAAACTTAGCTTACATAGCAGTGGATATGGTATCCAGCTACTACACAAGCAAGTCATTAGCACTGCATTTAAAAAATAAATAAATAAAATTGTAATTAGGTGCCTTTGATTCTAGAGGCAGAATGAGTTGCACATTTCTGGCTGCCATTCCTGAAGTGTGACATCAGAGTAATCAGCTATAGACTGTCATTCTCTTTTCACCCCACATTTTTACTCCATTAGTAGCTTGCAATAGTCCCTGGGCAAGACAGGATTCTCAGTCATCAGTGAACAATAAATATCTCTGCCAGGGTTGATAAAGTTTCTCAGACACGTATAGTATTTTTTTGTTTCATTCCTGTTTTTCAATTTCACAAGCTGTCTTTGTGTTGAAGTTGGGTCTGGATCACTGTTGACTCGTAGTTGCTTTGCCTCAGTAGGAATTAATAGTGTTCCTTTGTGGTAGCTGTCTCAAATGGAATAGGACTGTCAGAATAGCTTTCTTTCAATCCACTGTGTGGGAAGACTGTCCAGAATATCTCGTGAATCCCATTTCCCACCTGTTGCAGTGACCTTATGGGTAATTAATTGCACATAAATAGAGTAACTTGCTTCCCTATGTGGGCTGTGGCCAGTGCAGCCCAACTGTAGGACTGTGAAATCCTACAGTCTTGTAATTTGATTTAAAGTTACCTGTAACTCTTATGCTTTGGATCTGAGCATAGTCTTGCTAGCCCATTGACTTCAGCACTCTGTGCTTTGAATAATTTCAGAATTGGGTCCAGAATTTGGAATTACACAACTCAAAATGGAGATTAATGACTACATTCAAGAACTATTCCCCAAAATATGTGGTATTACCATAGGACATCACAAATGATGTGTGAAATGAAACACCTTTGACGACTGGCAGTGCACAAAGAGGATAAAGAGAATGACATGTAATTATAACCATGCTGTTAGCTGTGATATTTAACCTATATAAAGACAGAAAAGTCCAATAAATTCAAAAGCCTTAGATTTGTTTCAAAAAGAATACACTGCTTGGAAACTTCTTTTTAACAAACTTCACCAGAACTTTCTTCTGGAAGGGAGACATTTTAAATCAGTCTCCTCTTCTCAAAGTTCATTCCCTTCTTTTCCTTTATTGTAAAAACTTAAACACCTTTCAAGCACATTACCAAATTCCCTTAAATAACAGGGGATGGAAATCAGGGGAGCTATGACATTAATAAAGTTTTAAGAAGAATGTGAATGTACCTTTATCTGTCAACATAACAGATTCAATGCTTTCTGTTTTACAGAGAGCAATTAGTACAAGGTATATTTCCCAAAGTATAGATTAAAAACTAGTTAAGAACCTTTTTTCCAGTTTTATGGATTTTATTTTGGGTGGCAAATTATAGAGCATATATTACTCAATCTGAGAGATGAACTGCTAGCAAAATGTGTAAAACCAACAGAAGACAGTACATGCACCAGTGTCTGGTATCAGTTCTGTGAGCTTCCAAAAGGCAATTTCAATAAATTCAGAAAGTTTCCACACATTTTAAGATAGATATGTCAGGCAAATCAGAATCCCTCCAGTCCTGGAACACAAACAGTAGTATTTATACATTAAATGTTTTGAAAAGGAGAAATTAAGCTAGATGTGAAGAAAGTGAAGAATATTAATTGTGGGAGTTAACTTTGTTATGTGGTCAATCAAATTTTTTCACCTGCCTATGGGGTGCTTATCTTCTGTTGATATAATTGCTAAATGCATAACAAAAGTTTGTAATGCTGCATGATGTTTTTATAAGAAAAAAAGATCTACTATATTGCTTCAGTATTCAGTGTATCATTATAAAAAACAATTAAAAAGAAAATTATTACTGAATTCTTTCAAATGGTACCCAGCAGGGATCAGTACTGGGTCCAATGCTGTTCAGTAGTCCCATCATCGACCTAGATGTGACTATAGAAACTACCAAATTAAGGATTTGAGGATCTAATGATGATAAAAAAGATTACTTTAATAGTACTTAATGGTGAGATCAAGGAAGAGATCTCCTGACAAGCTAGATGCACTGAAAAAAAATGAGCATTTTAGGAGAGATGAATGCAAAGTTATACATCAATACAAAGGAATTTCACCCAAAAAAAAATGGGATAGAATGCCTTGGAATGTCTTGACTCCGCAAGGATTTATGGGTCATAGTGGACCAGCAACTCAACATGAGCTCCCACTGTGAAGCTGCATGAACAGACCTAATGTAATCCTGGAATCCTTATGCAATTTTTGGAATAATTCCCATAGATCTGCTGTCCACATTTTAGTGGGGATGGTGAAAAAAAGATGGAGAGCTCACAACATTGCACTCGAGATTAATTTGATAGGAAGAGAAAATTATTTGCTGTGAATGTATAAACTCAACCTGTTTGATTATCACAAGGCAGGATTGAGAGTCACTTGATTATAGTTTATGGATCATGAGAGAAAAGCCTCATGTGCAAAGAGACATTATTGTGAAGGGACAATAACACAACAACCACACCTCCCCACTCACCCCCCAAACCAGAAAAAAAAACATGAAGGCAAAGACTGACAAATCAGAAACCACTTTATAATAGTGAAAAATAAATGTTGAAATAAATTGTCCCCAAAACTATGAATTCTTCTTATTGATATATCTTTAAATCATAATACAAGTAACAATTTCACCAAATATTAGCCATTCTTTAGCTAAATAATAATTTTATTTGATTCAACACCAAATAAATCAAATAGGTAAAATTTAAATGTCCTTGATATACCAATGAACCAGCTGATGCTCCTCAGAAATTCAAAACAGAATAAAGGAGAAATAACATAGAGAGAAATTAGAATGGTCTATTCAAAATTGCATTGTCTGAAGATCTGAGGCCTGAATTGGAACTTTTGTTATAGTTCTAAGTGAAGATTTCTGACTCTAGACCATATGTTCTACTGTGGTATGCATTGCATAACTATGGAAAATGTCTTAATGTAGGTATTTTTCATTCACATAAAATTGTCTGTAAGAATTTATATCTCAGCCAGTATGATGTTATACAGAAACAATATCATGAGTTGTTCTGCAAGTTGTGCATATGTTTGGTTTCTGAGGCCAAAAATCAGGATGTGGTTTAAAGAAAAGTGGGAGGAGTCAACTAGTAAAAGTGTTATATGATATGACAACCCAAAGAAAAAAGAGCATATCAGTTGGGAAAATATATAGCAGAAGCAAAGACTGCCTTTACTAGTGTTCTGCTGTGCACATGTGCACATTCACAAACCACTGGATTGTTAAAAGATTAGCATTGCAACCTGTTGTTTGTATAGCCTAAATGTCTTCAACAGCACAATTAAACCACTTTCTTGTGATGTGATCTGATACACCGTGCCAGTACAAATCTCTCTGAATTTCAATATATTAGAGGGAAATTAAATTATTATGAATACAAAACATCTTTCATGTCTAGGACAGGAGACATGATGGTCATGTCACACTGAATAGGGGTCCCCTTGTAGGCTTCCTGCTGATCTAGGAGATGCTCCTGAGTAATTATCTGCTAGAGGCTAATGGTCTGTAGGTCAGCTTAGTGGATTTTAAATATATCAGAACGTTGATCCCTAAATTAACATAGTAGGTCTCCCTAAGTATTTAACTTGGGTTAGAGATTCACATTGGAATGAAAGTAAACAGCTGCAGTCTCTGTAAGTGTTTATAATACAGGAATTAAAAATACAATAAAATGTAGTTTCACAAGCAGTCCTATAGACATCTACTCTTGATACCTAAGCCAGCTGAAATAGTAGGAAAAATGGGTTTCTTGCAGAAATAACAGCATTTGTAGCTCTTTGTTTGATTCCTACATTATTTTTTTTTATTTTGTTGAAATTTTCGAGCTCTGTATGGACATATTTAGTTCCATTAATTTCTCTAAGATGTTCAATCAAGTTTTCAGTATTTATTTTTATTCTGTATTTTCTGACTGTATGATTAATATAAGTAAATAAGTAATCATCAGATGGAATGAAATTCTGCTTCCTGAATTTATGTAAGTACTGGAATTACAGAAACTTGAAATAACAACGTGAATAAACTATACACAAATTGGCCATTTTCACAATTAAAACAGAAGCCCAAAAAGTGCTCCTATATATTTAAATGACTCTGGATTTAATAAATGGTTATTCTCAAGGGTTAATCTCTATTTTAATCTTTAACTTACCAACAATCCTTATACATCCCTTTGTATAATACAATAATTATGTTTTCTTATTTTTTAGTAGGGCCTGATAGGGTGGCATCTGGCGAACATGTGTCAGTGATATGACAGGCATTTCATACAACTGCGCATCAGCTGCAAACTGGTGCCTACCACTGGCAAAGTAGCAGGTAAGAGACACTTCTGTCACTCATAATCTAAAAAGCAAAATGTTGCATTCCTAATTTTCAGTGTTCTGATAAACCATTTTGATTCTGCATTTATTTAGTTCATTGATTTTCCTGCCCTAAATGTTGAATGTTTTGAACAGGAATTATTATTTTATTTAATATCTCTAAATTTATAAACCCATACCTGTATTCCACGTCAGAATACATTTCAAGGCTGGTCACAAGAGTATAAACCTACACTCAGATAAAGCCCAGGGCATAGCTTAAGATACACAAGAGAAGAAATTTCAGATGTTCACAGTCCCCTTACATAGCTCTGCAGTGACAACCAGTCACTTGTCTTTCTGGCAATGTTGCAAATCCTAGAACAGTGCTGACATCACCTGTTGCTAAGACAGATGGGCTAAGCAACCCGGGCTGTTGGTAGACCAAACACCTCAGTCTTGAGCAGACCTAAAGGCTGGCAACAAGGAGCAGGAGTCAGGAGACACACCCTAATTTCCCTTAATGTAGCACAAAGTATGTACAGCCATATGGTGACAGTTCTGTCACCAAAAATCTCTAGAGGAGATTTACAATTCCAGTCTTTTCTCATTTTGTTCTTTCAGGACATACTAATGAAATCAGCCTGCTTACTTAACGGGAAAACCCATAGCATTTGCAAGTTATTTTTCATACCGTGGTATGATCCAAGCTGAACTGGTCTAAAGCTAAGGGGTCTTCCACTGAGATCTTTTAACAAACAGCCTTGAGATGTTTGCCAGACGAAGATGTCCCTGGACGTTTAGGAGCTGAAATATGAAAAATGTCATACTAACGTTCAATATGTTTTTGTGAGGAAGATAGAATTCAGAGTTCTGCTGATAATATAATCTCTTAAAGGAGGTGTTTTTATTCACAGCAATGCTCCCTTCTATCAGTCTCCAGAGGCCTGCATATTCCAGAGAAGATACCAAAAATGAGGCTAAACACTAAAAAAACCCTGAAGTTGCCACCACTGCCTTAAGGAACCAGTTTTTTAAGGATGTGTAGCCCAAACTATAATTTATCTCAAAAGCATGAGGTCCAACAGGAAATTTTTAAGTACATTATGAAACACTTTCCTGTTCCCCTATAGAACATCTAAAGATTGTGCAACACTAGACAGAAGTGGCCATTATCATCATTTGTTTACAGATAGAACAACTAAGACTAAATACTCTACATGCTTCTGCAATAGTAGCAAAGAACAGCCCCTGGAACAATTCCTTCAACTTACCTTAAACACTATGTCAGACAGCCTTTTTTTCCTCCCTACTTAAAGATTGTCTTCATTATGAAATGCTTTTTTTTTTTCAGTTCCAATTATTTTTTAAGAAAATCAAATAATTTCTTTAGATTTTTGTTTTTATTGTTTCTGAGTTCCTATTGCTGTTTGAAAAACAAATACCTTTCCAGGCTGCATTTATTCATTTCTGTTGAATAACCTTGACTTCTTAGTGCTTCCACTGTGAATGGGAAAAAAAAGCCATTACTTGTAGCTCTCCTTTAACACCTAAATTCACGCATCCTGGTATGCAGCACTCATATTGATGATAATGCATTCCTGGAAATTGTATTAATTGTCACCAATTCAAGGGTCTGATTTAAAACACAGAGTTAAACATTTGTTCATAATCAAAAATGCTGAGCTGGAATTGTGATAAAACAGTAGAAGAGTAGTAATTGCATGAATCAATAATTTTTCTTACAAAATAAACCCTCAAGTCCTAACAGATTAAAATACATTCTCTTTCAGTTTATAGCAATATGAGGGAGAGTAGTAATTGCATGAATCAATAATTTTTCTTACAAAATAAACCCTAAAGTCCTAACAGATTAAAATACGTTCTCTTTCAGTTTATAACAATATTAGGGAGGGTAAAAGATTTGTCTTGTAATCTCTGACAGTCCCTTTAAGTTATCATTCACTGTAAGCAACAGAAATATCCCATCTTCCATGTTCCTCTAGTAGGACAAAATCAGATGATGCAATAAAAAAGAAACTAAACAAAATGAAAACAATAAGACTCTTCTGCCCCAAAATATATCCCCTTCCTTTATGGAGCTTTTTAAACTTCAATAGTTTAAAACAGTGGGTAACAAAGAGTGACCTCTGAACAGCAGATTCTGGGATTTAGACATGTAAATAATTTTTTTCTTCCAACTTGAAGGCTACAGTTTGCTCTGCCATCACTCATGGGGCTTTGTCGGATGACACAGAAGTAGAAGTTTTGAGTAAAATGGAAATGTCAGTTGCCAGAAGCATAACCGTGAGCAAATCCTGGTAAGCGAGGTCTCTCGTCCCATCACAGGTCACCAGTTCTTTTCTGTACCTTGTCTAGTGGTGGGGGCTGCTTCAGTGCTGATGTTACTGTCCTGAATCTTGAGTGGGCAGTATGACTTGCAGGGTTTGTTCACATGATTACAGGCAAAAGAAGCTTTAAAGTTCACAGCCTGTTAAATTGCAGTAAATAAGTTAGTGCACATTTTAGAAGAGCTTCTTACCGCACAGCTTACAATTAGTATGCCCATTTCAGCATTAACAAAAGGTACCTAGGAAAAGAAAACGTTTATATAAGTACAAAAATATCAGAATAGAGCTCTTAGACTGAATAATTAATACCATTTCATGTTATGCAACCATGTGGTTTAGTCATCAAAGATGATTAAAGCTGCAAATTCATGTTTATTGACAAGGATGCATTTCTTAAGTCACCATTTAAAATGGATTTTTTATGGCTGGTCTTAATAACCAAGAGGCAAAAGTGTTTCACTGCATGGACATACTGAAGATATGAGTTAAATGGCCAAGACTGCTCTCTAACTCCCTAGGCAAAAAGGCAATAGAACTGCTATTGAGGCAGAACAAAGAAAGAACTATCCTATTCTCTCTGTACCTGCCAACTTTAAATATGAGTAAAAGCATCAGTTAGCCTAAAGAAAACCAAAGTTAACAAATTTGCCATGCTCACAACACACTCTAAGTTTGTATTATGAGTCTACATAAATAATGGTCATCATAGGTCTGCTCCGTGATGCTGATCAGCAGAAGTACTGTAAGGAAACATGTATTATACTGAGGGGCATGGTTTAGAGATTGGTGGGAATGGTTGGACTCGATGATCCAGTGGTTCTCTTCCAACCTGGTGATTCTATGATTCTATGAAAATGTAACATTTTCTCACCTCTTCTTTACTAGTGAGGACAATTTCTTCTGCTTCACATAGTTCTATTTCCTCTCAATTTTCTTCATGTTCTTACATAATTAATCACACTACTGAGAAATGTTTGAATCCAAGTAATCCAACTTCCATACAAAAACTGCTTTCAGTAGTGCACTTAATAGTTTAGGCAGAAATATAGCCCAAAACATTTTACTATCTTGAGGCACGTAATAGTTACATGCAACAATGAGCTTCATGTATCTTCCCATTCTATCACAGTTGCACCATTAAACATACTTAACATTAAAAAAAAATGCTCCATAGATATTCTGCAGTAAGTACAGTATGTCTTTGTATTTCTGCATTGGCATGAGAGAGTGCTTCATATTCATACAGTTTAACTATGCTTTCTGACCACAACTGTGCTAGTAGCAAAGGAAGCAGTCTCTGTTGTAGCTAAATGTCACACCTTAGGTAGAGGTTACTGCTCCTTCTGAGCTACCAGTGCTCATATAGTCACTCTCTAATCCAACTTAATCAGGTGGACTGGACTAATATAACTAGTAAATCAACAAAGAGGCTAGGGATCGCACTCATGAGCAGCAACGTAAATTCTGATACCAAGAAAAGTGGCCAGAAGCTTAGCACAAGGTGCAACCTGTAATCCTTAGCTACCACAGACACAGTAAGAAGAAAACATATTAGCAAGGATCAAATTAAACAGCTATATTTTGCTCTCATAGGGCTGTTTTGCAGTTCAATTACTTTGCGTTTGAGAAGTGAGTAACATCACTAAGGTAATGCCCAACTATTAACAAGAACTGGCCAGGCTGTTTTAATCCAGTGTAAAGTGACTTTAGATCAGAATATGCCTCATGGTGATTTCTACAGTGATTATCTGAAAAAAAAATCAACTAAAATTCACTAAAAAGTCCATTCGTGTTTCATACCTGCACTGGATAGACTAGATTTATTCATTCGGAATTGAGTGTGTAAAACTCTTGAGGGGAATGTGAAAATATCTTTCAAGCCTCAATTTTCTCAGTCTTTGTTTCCATCACTCATTACAAAAATACTCCATAGTGATCTGCCTAATCCAAACTGGACTGGCCAGGAAGGAATAAGTTTACAGTGAATCCACTACTTCTTTTTCTTTCTTGTTTCCCTGTTATCCTGCATATTGTGCCCCATTTGGACCAGGCACACTTTTATTTAGTAGTCTCTTTACCTTATTCGCATCTGTCAACAAAAAATGCATATAGCAGTCACACACCAAGGCACAAGTCAGAAAACTCACAGAAAAAGTAAAAGAAGTTATATTTGTATGTCATTTCGATAGTCAAGGGAGAAGAAGTGTCCCAGTCTCTCTTTCTAAAAATAATGCTTCATACAGGTGTCATCACTGGTTTTCACTAGAGTTATCAAAAGAAAAAAGTTGGCATTTATGGAAGTTGCTTCCTGCTGTTGGAATAAAACTATCTGCTTTAAATCACAGTTCAGTTCATCCATACCTTTCTTCCATGAAAATCATTCTTGCATGTAGGGAAATGGGAGAAAAAAGTTATATTAACCCATCATCAACCTATCCAACCTACACAAATAACACACATAAGCTCTTTTATGGTCAGCTATTCCTATGAAAAAAAAAAAAAGGCTGAAAGTATTTAGTAGGTCGTAGAAAAACAGAATGAAAAGAACAAAACAGCTACTCCTGCCCCCCCATAGCAGTGATATGCTGATAAATAACCTCACTATATTGTCTTGTCAGGCATATCTAATAGAGATGAAGTCTCTAATTAGGGCATTAATTCCACACTGAACTGTAGTTGCAGTGCAACCTTCCTTTCACTGACAGGTGCAACACATGGGTGCAAATTTCTTGGCATCAGCAATCTATCCTTTTGCATTTACATTGCTATGCAACATCATTACTTTGACTGACTTATGTACAGTACTACACTTTCACCTCTTAGGTACAGAAAGAAAAGACCAATTCCAATTTCAGTGCCACAGTTATGTGTAGATGCAGTTCCAATGAATGAAGTGCATTTACTCCTCCTTTACAGTCATGGAAGAAAAATAATTTTCTTGATTACCCTTTTGTTTAGAAAGCTCTAGCTCTCTTGAATAAAGTTATACTGCTTTAAAACTTGCATGACAGTTAGGGGCATAGTTAAGTGTATTTTTCCACAAGAAGATGGCAGCTGTCCTCAAAGTGTACTGCGAGTTAACTATGAAAAGGTGATTGACTGATGCTGAGGTTAATTGCTTGTGGGCATGCTAGAAAGCCTATGCTAACAAGTGCTGTTTATAACTAACAAGTGCCAATTATTTCCTTATATTCTACTATGCATTATATTATGCTAGGTACCATCCAAATGTCCAGAAAGATACAGGCATCCTTGCCCTGATCTGTTGAGTTTATGATTTAAGAAAACTATTCTAGCTACTGGTGAAAATGACTCGGTACACAGTGCTTATCACAGATGTACAGTTTTTCATATAATGTTGAGATATAGAAAACCTTTGGTAAAGTTATCAATGCACTGAACGTATACTCTTAATGAAAGTGTAAATAGTTGTCTGAAAACAAACTTTGTTTTCTCTGTTGTCAGCCAGAAGCTTATGCTAACATATAGTGTTTTTTATGTTATTGTCAGAATCCAATGAAACCTTTAAGAGTGCTGATATTTTAACTGTTTCCACACCTACGTGTAGAAAAAAAAATGTTTTCTATATATAATGGGTGACGAAGTGTATCTACAAGCCTGACAAAACTTCCCACCTAATAGGTGATTATTATGTAAAATATTGCCTAGTATTTGTATGATGCATTCACCTGGCTTGAAAATATGCTGACAGAACTAGAATGCATAATAACATCCATTGTTAAATTGATATTAAATTCATAATTTTGTTCCTGAAGCAGAAGTAAATACCAATTTTAATTACATTAATAAAATGTGAATTATGAAAGTAGAATTGTACTGACTAATACAGGATTTTCCTATGATAATAATGATTTAAAATAGGATTAAAAAGTAACAGCTCCTAAAGAAAGAGGAAGTTAATGTACCAAAAATAATAAGTAATAATAAGCCAGCCTGCCCCCAACCCTCCCCCAGAAAATTTGGCTACCTTATATCAGTTAGAATTAAATAAGCAATGTTGCTCTGAGTAGGGAACTTAACAGTCTTTCAGTCTTTCTTAGCCTTATCTGTTATTCCTTGCCTAATTTAAAAATAAACATTATGTAATGGCATCACAACATAGTATCAAAGTTGAAAGCCTTTGGAAATGCATTAATTGTGAAAGCTGGGAATTATGGCACTTTCTTTCCCTTTTCTAAACATTACGACACTGAATGTGTCAAATACATTGGTAATCTCTTGAAAAAAAGATGAAAAGTGCCTAACCTGGAGTTTGATCTCTCCAGTCCTGTAGCGCAGACAGCATTTCAGCATATCACTGTCCCAAGAACTGAAAATAATGTAGCAAAATTTCTCTAAACACACAGCTTGTTCCATAAGCACAGGCCTTCAGAACACCGTTGGGTGAGATGAACAAAAACTGAAAAGATTTAAGAAAATCTGAAAATGTTAAAATTGTATTTTCAAATATTGCATCAGTATTCCTAGACTGTTCTAGAATAGATATGTACATTTCTGTACCCATCAAACACTTAATAAAAGATAGCTCCTCTAGGCAATTTGCAAACTATAGTTTCATCTAGATATATGTCAGTGTAAATCAGGAACCTTCAGTTCTCAGTTTTTCTAAACAAGTATGCCATAATCTGTCCTAGCCCTGTTTCCGTCAGACCCTCATAAATCTACCACATTGCTCTGTCTCCTCAGAATGCAGACAAATTCGCAAATATTTTAAAGGCATAGTGAAATACACATATAGTAAGTCTATCATCTTAGTAGGAGTTAGTAATTTCCTTGACCTGCAGTATATATTTCATTTTAACACATCTTTAATAGACACCAACTAATCATGTTTAATAGCTACCTCTTTATTATCGCCCTTTATCCATAAACTGCTTTTTTGCTGACCTTAATATATAAGGTGAGGATAGGCAATTGTTCCATATAAATGCTTACATATATGATTTTAATGGATATGTAAGGATATGTAAGGTAGAGCTAGTTTGGGTGGACGTAGCTAATATTTTCTTATTTTTCAAGTCTTATTGTTGAATATATATTTTTGTTCTAAACCACCTAATACTCTTAGAAATACCAATGACCCTAAAATTCAGTGCCTTCGTTGCCTTTCTTTATCCTGCGTTTTATAAAAGAATAAAAACATAACAGCATTTAAAATTTCAGACCTTTTAAGAATAAAGTACTATGTGAAATTTATAATACAAAAATTCCCTTTTCCTGAAATTACAGTTTTGTATTTATTGAATGCGTTCACAGGCTCCCTTAGGATGTGAAATATATGGAAATATATGTGCATTACTAAAGAAAGAACTAAATTTATTCTTTCCCCACATCATGCTTTTCTTTGCAGTAGAGGTTTTTAATTCAACACAGAGCTAGAATGAGATGGAGCCAATTTCCTGGTCTATATGTGTGACAAATGCTAAAAGTGGCACGAGATTAACAAATTAGTTGATGTATATATCTTTGAGGATTTTTTTACTATGTTCCAAATCAAAATGCATGCTTTATTTGAAATGAAAATTTCTTTAAAGTTAAGTATTAAACTCTTCCAATCTGGTTATTCTATGATTCTATGATATTCCTGTAATTCTAAAATGGAATGATGGCACATATGACAACTAAACAACAGCAACCTGAAAAAAAAAACCTATATAAGAAGGCTTTTAGGGCACATCCCTCTAATACTAACAACTTTTAGTGCTATACATTGTATATTTAGTTATTAAATCTGATATTTTCATGAGGAATTTGCTTTGGAAAAGTTAATCATTTCAGTACACAAATATTTCTTTTATGCTTGAATATTGACAATGTATTAACTACCAAAATATGAAATTCATTCTTGTTAAGCCATGTGTCAGATGACAGATGCTTTTTTTTAAAAGTGAATATGAAGAGAGCCACAGTAGTGTCATGTGTGTTATTACAGAAAGGTTTCTTTATGATGGTTTGAAGTAAAAAGTAAGGAACTTGACCTTTTTAGCTGACATAGTAATCACCTACTTGATGTAATCCAGATATCTAACACCAAACAATAAAAACATCTGTGACAACAAAACCATGTAAAGCTTATGGAATGATTTAATTTTTTTTTAAATAGCAATATTTAATAATCAGATAAGCCTGTATTGATTCTTCTTATACAAGAACTTTTGCACTTTGCAAACACTAGTTTTAAAGGGCTATTAAGTTAGACGTGAAAGCTTTTTTAGCTCTCTTGCATGTGTTTTGGAGTTACCTCATTTCATTCTGCTTTTAGGACCTTGTCATTGTCCACCTGTTTTGCTTTTGCTTAAATTACATCAAAATAATAGCTTTCTTTAGAGAAAAAAAAATATCCTACCTTTCTACTGACTGTTTCCAAACATGATAATATGCTTAAAATTCAAGAGGAGCCATATTCAGGTTGCACGTCTCAGTCACCCAATCTCCCTTTCACATATCTGTTCATGTTGACAGACTATGTCATAATACATCAACAGAAAGATCAGCAAAGAAGAACAAAAATTCATCGCCTGACAGCAAGAGGAAAACTGATTTCTACTATTAAATTAGCAAAAGTATACCAATACTTCACTACCAATAAGGACACCGTGGCTAAAAGCATTCACCATATTATAATTCTGAATAAGCATTGTGAATTTTTTGTTTCAATAATCTTTAAACATAAAAAAGGAGGGGAAGAGGGCAGGTGGAAGGTTGTCTACATCTTTACAAGTTAAGAATTGATTACTGCCAAACTATGCTGTTCCATTGGGATTTCGTTAGTATTTTAAATATTAGTTTTAAATATTCATTTAATTAGAAAGCACTGAGCACTGGTTTTGCACTATTCATTTCTGACAGAGGCTCTTTCTCCGTGAGGTCAAGAAGATGTAGAAAATACTCTGTATCAATAGAGCATCGGCTTCCTTATATCTGAGAGTTTCTGTTCATGTAAAAAAGTATTCTTACTCTCTCGTTGCTAGATATAATTTTAATATACTGTATTGAGCAGTGGTGTTTCGCTAGGAATTTAACAATACCTGGAATAAATAATGTCTTTTGCAGCCTGGGGCAACATCTGCCACTTATGCATTAATTCTGCCCCTGTTTGAACACTCTGTAACATATGCACTTCTCTTTTGTCTGTTATCCTAGAGTTGTGTTATTCCCAAATATTGACATCATCTACTTTTATCAGCACTAACTGCTCTGAAGCTTCCTAGTCTCATGCTCAGCTCTATTTCTTTCTATTGATTATCTTCCTCACTCCAGCAGGTAGCTAGCCAGCGAGGCTGTCCTGAGAAATAGCTTCCAATGACTTTATACGCACAATTTACACGGAATTGTTTAAAGAAGATATTAGCCTCAATACAAATCAGTGAACCTCATTTAGTCAATACTGCACAATTCAGCTGTTGGCACCCTGTCACATGTTAGTCTTTAAAGTCAACTACCATACCCAATCTGCACATTAGCCATAGTATTTAGTTTCATATTAAAATGAGGCTAGTTTTTCACTTTTCTTTTTGAAATCTATTCAATATACTTTTTACATCACCTCATTGAGCCATATGATAGTAATATAATTTTAAGTATAAAAACCTGAGATTAAATGCTTGATTTTTGACAGTGTCCTTAAATATAATAAATTCAAAGGGAAATACTGTTAAGTTAAAATGGAGTGTTTTTCATTAAGTCAAATCAAATGGTAGACAACAAAGGATCTTTTATTTGAGAATATGAAGTGAAAATGAAAACCAGAAAACCTTTACTAAGAAAAGGTCTAGCTAAATTATGTTGGAAGGAGGTCTCCAGATTGAACCTGGGTGTTTCTTTTGCTAAAAATGAATTAAACTAAGATGCACTATGGGAGAGTAGCTTACAAAGAAGGAAAACCTAGTGCTTTATAAAGATGAAAACAAGGCCTAAATACAGTTAAGTTATAATAAAAACAATAAAGAAAGATCAGTATAGCACCCAAACTATTCTTTTATCATCAGGACAAGGAAATCTGGAGAAAATATTTTTACCCCTTTTGCATTCCACAGCAAGGTTTTAATACCCTAGTTGGATGTTTATATGAAAAGAATCTTTTCTCTTAACCTGCCAGACTATGATCTAAACTATGATTAAGACTACATCTGAAAGATAGAAGAAAAACAAATATATGTGTTTATTCCTGAGTTTGTTACTTGAGAAATAAGTTAGGTCTTCTGTTGTTTTCAATACGTATCAGACTCACATGTTTTAGTGTATTTAGCAAATTCATGATATTTATACTACAGTTTCCATGGTCACCCTTCAGCATCAGGATAAAAAAGAGGTGGTGTTCCTAATTTCTGGGAAATAAACAAACACACTGCTTTTGCTGCATTTGGTAAAGAAATATTTACATCTATCCTGTAAAACAAAAATGCACAAACAACCTGCAAGGATTCATGGCTATTATCTTTTGCAGAAGGCAAAAGAGTGGTCTAGGAATACAAAAAAAAAAAAATCCAAAACCAGGAAAATAAATCAGAAATCCCTGCTATGTAATAAATGATTGATATTTTAGAAACTACAAAAGGAAAAATGCAGAATCTATTTCAAGTCCAGATGAACAGTCATCTGGACTTATAGATATGCATCTAAATGCTTTTGAGGGAAGGCAAAAAAATTGTGCACCTAGTTAGCCACTGGGAATATTGATATCAGGCAACAAGCTTTATTCTAAATGTTTGTAATTTGAATATAAAAACAAAAGTATTTTTCACGACCTCTGCTTCCGGCTTTTTTCCCTTTAAAGTTCAGAGTGGTAGTTGAGGTTCTAAAACCCAGGTGAGAGAGATGCTGAAAGATGACCAGTCTAGCCTCCCTAATATATCTTCGTATGCACACACACACGCACTCTCTCTGACTCGCATAGACACATTTATCGCAACCTGACATTCATAGAAAATCTTTTTCCCTTCCCCTTTCTCTAAGCTTCTACAAGGAACATTTCAGAAACCAAAATTTAAAAAAAAAAACCTGCAGCAAAGAAAGAAATAGCTGCTTATTCAGGCAGAAAAAAGGCAGGTGTGGTATGGGAATTCCTGGTGGTTTTGTCTGCTGCTTTGTGTTTGCTGTTGGAAGGATTTGAGGATATGGGTCTAACTATGTTTAGGACAAGTGCACTTGGAAAGAGATGTCTACCAGGTACTGTTTGGGGAGATCCACTTATTTGAAAAAAACAAAAAAGTTACACTTATTCAGTTACTCTCTTCTGTTCATGTAGCTACCCTTTAACTATTATTGTTTTCCAATTACATTAGTAATTACTAGAGTAGATGCAAATTCTTCTATTTACTTATAATGTAAACTACACCTTGGGAAATCTTACAAAATGTTTAGATGTAGTCAGTACTTACAGTAACAGCTACTGTGAAAAGATAGTATGAACTGATAGTATGATAGTACTTTATTTCCAAAAATCCTAATCTTTTAAAATTAACTCTCAGTACACACTGATATGTAATAATATTCTGCATAAGTATACTGGTATAGTAAATAAGCACACAATGAGCAATACAGCATTTTTAGGGAGATACAGTATGTACAGTGAAACAACATAGGCATTTTAAAAGTTTACAAAGTCATGCTGATATAGCTGTTTTCTAAAGGAACTTAAAATATCTTTACATATTATTACCTGAGTTTTTCTTCATTGTGACAGGAAAAAACCCCACATAACTGCTCATCCCATTTATACTAACTATTGGAGATATGTGGATTTACTATGTGCTTAAGTTAAGCTATACTGGTCACCTTTTCCAAACCATCTTAAAAGGTTACTGGGCTTTAAAAATACCCTAGGAAGTAGGTTATTACTACTTAATATTTAGGGAAAAGAATAACTTTTCTACTGGAAACCTGAAAGTGTTTATAGCCCAAGCAAACTAATTATTTCACTTCTTTGATGCAAATATTTATATTTGCAGATCTCAGGATTTCTTTACAATAGATCCTCAATACACGCAAAGGTGCACATGAATAATTTACAGTCAAGTTTCCTTAGCTATTTATTTTGAGAACATACCATTAAAAATATCTCATGGGAGAAAAAGATTGATTAATTAAATAACATTGTCTTCCCCCAAAAAGCACCATTATTAAAATATGATTGTGTTATTTAACAGTAGACATTGTTAGTTTCTCTGCTTGATTAGCTTTTGATTAATGCTCATAAATTTAAATTCAGACATACTTAGCCTCTTTGATTTTTAGACAGATGTCAGTCAGCATTAGTGTATCAATTTTTCATCAGAAAATAGAGATGCATGTTAAAACCATTTTAACAAACATGGAGGCTCTACATGGGACCATATTATTGAATGCTAATTATAGCCTTAAGATAAGCAATGAGTGGGGGGAAAAAATATTTATGGAGCATGTGAATAGCAACTGGACATAAACTGCCTACTTTGCTTCCCGCTTTCTTTCTTTGGTCTCACAGTTGTTTCTGCAGTACATGGAGACATTATAAACCTATTAAAGATAATTCAATTAAAGATATTCTCCTGGCATGACCAGCTTGGGTTAAGTATGTCAGCATAACTATCCAAGAACCAGTGACTGTGTGCCAATTTGTGTTGGGTAGTTTTAAAAACATGTATGTAGTATGCTTTTTTGTGTGTCTATGAAAGAGTTTGTTTGCGTGTTTATATAATACCACATTTCATCGCCTAGTAAGAAAAACGAGAGTAAGGCCTGAGGGTAGAAATGAACCACACTGCCTTTTAGAAGAGCCCTGCTTGACAAAAGTCGTCCTCCCATTTGAGAGAGGAGGGTGAGAAGGGGCACTACAAGAAAAAAGGTTTCAATACTGCAGCCCTCTGAAGTCACTTGTTGTTAGCAAGTGTGTTTTAAAGGAACGTTCTAGATATACACTACTTAAGGTCCTTTGAGCCACAGGAAAAGGATCACAGCCCCACAAATCAGGCTTACTAATAACACTGCCTTTTGGGGTTTAAAGCTAAGTGGCAAACCAGATGCACCATTTCACTGGAATTCTAAAGATAATTTTAAAATTGTGCTCAGCTGGTGTAATATGTTATTTTGTGTTCACAAGATGAAGTGGCATTTAAATTTTAAAAAAGATGAAAGGTTTTGAAGAGTTTTGAGGGAGGCCAATTTAGCTTCTACCTAATTTAAAAATTAGTCTTGGCTGTCTTCTAAGTCCATCAGTCCTTGAATCAAAATTCCAAATCAGAATCTATTATTTTCTTATCCATGTAAAGCAGTGTTAAGTAGAGTGAAAGGCTTTTAATTACATTAAGGAACAAATGCTACAGTTTTAATGCAGAAAAAACACCCTTTGTAGTAAAAAGCAACTTATACAATTTATCTTAGTATGTTCAAAGCCTAAAGACTGTAAGTCACAGTGTAAATTCAGTATTTATTTTTCTTTTAAAAAAAGCTTTCATTTTTCAACATTACTGAATATCTTTCCTTATATTAGATTTCACTGTGTTTCTGAAACAGACTAGAACAGTGTATACCTTACAGCACCAGTGTTCCCTTTCTCCCTCTTTCTCCCTCCACCTCTCACCTATATCATTTGGATTTTAAATTTGCTGGAGCCTATTTAGTTTATAAATAACCTTAAACTGTTGAACTGTCCGTTAGTTTATTTGAACAGGAGACAATGTTATTGGAACAAATCTAGTTAAGAAGATAATTAGCTTTTGCAATATTCCTCAGAAGACTGGAAACCAACAGTTCATCACTGCACTATACAAATAACAGTACGTAATGCTAAGCCTACACTTAAGAGTGGTTATATCAAAACTGACTGGTCGCACTACGAGCAAAAGTACTGTTTTTAAAAACTATGCAAGGGACACCTAAAACTGAATAATTCACTAGAAGTGGAAGAATGAAAGTATTTTCCAATAGTAACCTACTGTAAAAACATAGGCTACTGCTAGTGTTGAAAAGACAGGGCTGGAACCAAGAAAATCCTTTTTCTTGCTTCCACAAAGGGCTTTGGGCCTAATTATTTTTAAGTATAATCCAGCCAACATCTTCTCATGCTTAGCTGCACTGAGTGACACTATTTGTGATGCCCAGTCTGCTGAAACTGAGCAGGTTGCTGTCAGTTTAAAAATGACTATAATAAAAGTGACCATGAAGATGGATCTTGTGATTTTGCGTTTCTAATCAGTCATCTGTGAAGAACACTTTTGCTTTGATTCAGCAGACTGGTGACAGCCATGATTGATAGTGCATGAGGATGAAAAAAGGTTATTAACTGTCTTCCTATTAAACTCAATGTATTACCCCTCTAGGTGCATCTCATACTTTAACTTAAAGTACTTACTCAGGTAAGGTCAAGAATGAACTCTATAAACACAGTATTCATCCTGTTGTAGACGAACCAGGTAATGTTAAATTCTGAATGTTCAGCATTAAACCATATCCGAATCCTGCTACCATAATTACTGGGCCAAAACAAAAAACAGAGCAGACCTTGATATGCACCTAAAAACATAGCTATACACAAATATTTTTGCATGAACACAATGCAGATCAATTGTTTCTGCATGTTTGTGCATACACATAATGTATGATTTAGTTATTGCAGTAGTCCCAAAATAAAAGTTTGAATGATACGTTAACAAGAGAAATGTGGGATGGGAATATGAATTGTCTGTGTGGATAAAGTATAAATCTTACACAGAACACAGCATTTTACCTGACAGTACTTAACATTATTATTAACTGCATCAGGTGCAACATAATAATTTACAAAGGTTTCCTATTAAAAGAAAATCCAAATATTTTAGCATAGATGTAAAAATATCTATTTGTTGCCATACAGCATATGTTGGTTTTATTTTTATTTCACTATTTCTGCTGATGGTTATCTTGTTAATCGATACTCACAGCTATCCACTGAAAAAGAAAGGAAAATGGCACATACATGCAGTTTTAAAATAATTATTTGGTGGAAATACGGATTCCTAGGGTACTGTTAATTTTGAAGGATGTCCGTGTGAAGAGATAATTTGAAAGGAGTTTAAGGATAAAAAAGTGAAATATGTTTCCTATGTTCATTATTATTACTGCCACCAGAAATGAACTGAAGGGGGGAAGTTATCCACATCATGTATGCAGGTGAGCATCTTTTGGATTCACAATTTAGTTTAGAAGTAAATATTAAAAACTTCTGTGATTACCTTTCTAGAATCGGGTGTTTTACAAACAGTTCTTCATAATCAATAGGATTTTAGGTTTTTTAATTGATTTTATCTTTATGAATAATTTTCAGATGCTCTTTGAACTTGTTTACACATATTTTGCAGTACCAAAATTTTCTGTTAAAAATAGGTAGACCAAAAGATCAAAAATCCCATGACTCTAGCTATGGTGTGAACACTGTTATCTGAAAGAATGTACATATACACTTGTTTGAAATAAACTCTTTCCACATCATATACGAGATCTCCCCCCAAAATACATGTATTCCATATTTGTCTTTCAGAATATTAAAACATACTTTTAAATTTAGTTCTATATTAGTCCTTCATTTCCTCTTTTAAATTACATCAATATTTTCTGCATTCATTAAAAGTATTTCAGAGGGAAGTAAGAATATTATTCCAAGTTAGATCATTTTGTAGAAAGAAGGAAAATGTATCACTGTCTTGACTATTCTGTAATGTACTGTCACACATGAAGTCTGCAATGTAAGTATGTATTTTTTTTTTTCAAGGTGTGGTTGGATTTCATTAGTCCCTTTAAAAAAAGAAATTAAAAAAATCATTCATAGTGGGTGAAAATTAATTCAGAATAAATATAAACTACCTAATATGATGATACTACCTCACAAGAAATGTTAAACAAGCCTCTGTAAGGTCTTTATTTCTGGAAAGCGTGTTCCTTTCAGGTGTGGGTTTGGGAATAGGCACCAATTTTCCCTTCAGTAACATTTCTGCTTTATAATAAATTGCAATCCTGTTGCAGCCCCGTGTGGATTTACAACTGGTAGGTTTTCTTTCTGACAATTTGGGGTCACTGTGGATATAGGTGAGCAATAATTTCAGGGGTGATGGAAATATTGACAGAATTTAACAGTATAAGTTCCTGGGCAAGTATCTGTAAAATGTACACTTCTACACTGGGTTTTAGTTAATAATACTTTTGTGATGATGTTGTTTGCCTTGTTTGTGGATTGCATTTTGTCTGAAACTATCTCAAATATTCATTTCCATTTGTGCCTCTGTCAGTACTGTGAAACATTTGAAGTAAAAGCTATCGTTCCTCCTTAAAGCAGAAAGTTATTGCTATTAGAGGTTTAGCTTAAAAAAATTATAGCATGCTTTTAGCAAAGCAGAATTACATGAGCTAGGAGAGAGCATTGGTTTGGGGTAGTCTTGTGGGTGACTGGAATAGGTAAGGTCATTTTATCAAACTTTGCCACAAACGGAGGCCCTGGTGACAATGAGAGTTTCTGACAATGGTCCAGATCTACAGTTACTCACTCAAGAAGGGACTGGCAGGATCAGGCCCATTCTGTTCACTCTGCATGAGTAACCTGCAGAGAAAAAGAAATCTAAATGTAACTCCAGACACGTGTGCAACAGTGAAAATGATTCAGGTATAGATGAAATTAATAAATTAGATTTCTTCCTCCAGATTCATAACAAGAATTGCCACAACAAACCCCAAACCATTAAGAACTCAAATAGTGAAACAAAAGGCAGGATAGGGCCATTTCACCTGGCACAATCATTTCCTCTAGTTAAGGTTTATTTAAAACCTGGGGCAGGCCTGAAACGTCAAGTCTTGTGGTATCCTTTGAAAATGGCTTTTTATTCCAGCACTCACTATACACACGAAAAGCAAATCCTGCAATAAACTGCGGGCTGAGCACATGTGGTCCAAGCAGGACCGTACAAAGGCAACACACAGAGCGTGTGTCACAGCCAGTGGCACGAGGAACTTCACCGGGGGGGATCACTCATTTAGAACCCTCTCCAGCCAGGGTGCGGTATGGAAAAAGGCCAGGAGAAAAATAAAGAATGGAGAGAGAAAAAAAAAGAAAAAGAGGAAAAAAAGTGTAAGAAGGACCAGCCCTAAGCCACACTTTGTGCCCCCTGGACAAATGAGGGCAAGTAGAGCAGCTGGGAGCGCTGCCCTCTCCCCGCGAGGGGGATGCGGCCGCGGGGGAGCTGACGCCCCGCAGCGCGGATCTGCGCATCTTCCCGGCGCGGAACCTTCGCACCTGCCGGGGTCCCGCGGGAGCGCCGCGCTCCCCGAGCGGCCGCCGGGGTTGCCATAGCGGCGGCTCCGCGGCTCGGGGGCGCTGCCCGACGGCAGAGGCGGGGACGGCGACCGGCCCCGGGGCGCATCCCCCCCCCCGGCCGAGGCGGCTCCGCGGGGATCCGCGCACCGCGGGGGGAAGAGCGGGGCGCGGAATGAATTCCAGCAGGGAGCTGGAGAGGAAGCGTTTTCCAGAGACCGGCCGTATTTAACGGTGACCACGCTAAAGACGCTATTAGCAAAGGGGGGTGGAGAGGGCAGCGGGGGATGCGATAAAGGAAAATAGATAATGACACATAATCCAAACCAGAAGTTTGAAGCCAAGTTACTTTGCAGAAAAGATCCACAAGCCCAACTTATCTATTTTCCTTCCCCCCCCCCCTTCTTTTTTTTTCTCTTTTTTTTTTTTAATAGGCTGGGCTGCAAGACAGGGAGATAAACTTATTAAGGAAAGAAATATTACTCTGGCAGCCGGGTAAATAAAATAGCTGAAGAGAAACAGGGAAAGACATGGGGATAGGGAAATGAAAAGGACATACCACTATTTAGAAACCCCAAAGGAAACTGTAAAGTAGGAATTGAAAAGGAGGAGAAACGTTTCCGTTGTAAATTAGAGGGAATAAAGATTAGCGGGAGAAAAGGGAGGGAACAGCTGCAGAAGGGGTAAAATAAAGCACCCCTGAAGACTGGCCAATGTTAAAACTTCTCAACTGAGGAAAGAGAGTGGTGTGCTCATCTCTTCAGCGTGGGTGTGTGAAGGGGAAACGAGCAGGGATAATTACTAATATTGCACGTGTCCGGAGGAACCAATCCAAAATAAGAGATAAATTTAGCTGGTGAAGACAAATACGAAAAAAAATCTAGAGGAAAACTTAGGAACACGAGAGGAGTACCTGAGAGGGGAGGAAGAGAATTAGAGGTGCAGAAAGGCTCTAGAAGTACAGGAAAACTTAAAGAGGACCATCTGGATAGGGATGAAACAGCTACAGCAGAGATGGGAAAAGAGAATGAAAGTGAGAGAGATTGGAAGAGATTAGCAGGGCAAATAGACCTGGGAGAGGGGATGGTTGGAGCGGATGGGAAGAAGGAAGGCAGGAGCGGAAAACTAGAAGGAGAGAGGGAAGGAGGGACAAAGGGAGGGATGTGGGGAGAGAAGGAAAAAGACAGAGGGAGGAGACAAGGACTGAAGTCTCCCAGCCTAGGGAAGGTGCAGCACTGAGTGAGAGAGATCTCACTCTGAGGGTTAGGTTAGATTTCCAGAGCTCTTAGAGCTCATCGACCAGCCCGCTGGAGTCACTATTCAACCCGAGTCCCAAACACACGCCTCACTAACTACTTTACAGCCACTTTCATTGATTTTCTTTATCAAATAAACATAATACCCGTTACAGCAACACTTCCTCTTCGCGCAGCCAGAATGCCACAAGCTCTGATTGCTGCGTTTCTCCGACTTGCAGTTCCCCGCCCTCCATCCCTAAATAAATTGGGTTCTTTCACTTAAATGGTCAAATACATTATTGCTTGCAGAATTTATCTGTAATCTGGAAGGAACACTAGGCAAATCGTTTAAATTATAGCCGTTCCTCATCCCCGTGGCGTGAAGGCACGTTTTTGCCCCCCAACATTTTCAGGGGTATCCTATATATTTACATACTTATTTTCAGGTAATAAGTGGTAACTTAATTTAAAGAGCGATGTCAAAGTGAACGTTCACGCCTGGAAAATGCAGGAAAAAAATTAACACAGCTTTCGCACTTGCACCTAAATTGTCAATTGCGCTAAACATTTCAGCCTCAAAATTAATTTTTTTTTAAAAAATCCCCTAAAAGTAGACCCCTTCAAAAGCTGTTTTTGAACCAGGCTCTTCCATATATGTCAAAGGGCTGTTGAATTATTCATTATTATAATTACTATCATCATTGTCATTATCCCTTTCCATGTGGAAATAATTTTATTATCGTAATTTGATATCTGAAGAATTTCCTGTTAGTCGTTTGATAATCATTTTTTCTACTGAAAGAAAAAAGTTTTGTTTATAAATGAGAGAAAAATATTTTAAATGCTTTTATGTTTACTATAGATTTCCGTTTATCTAATCGATCGGAATGCCAATAAATCGATTAAAGGTTTAGTGTTTTGCAAACAACCATTTTGTGCTTTTTGATTTTACGTTTAGAATGTTTTTAATAAAGCTAATGCCTTCTCTGACCATTTGCTTACCCCAAACCTAATATTGCATCATTTCTATTTTTTTTACAATTGCAATTTAAAGTGTTTCTAATGAGAAAAATAAACACAAATAAAAAAAGGAAATAACCTGATTAAACTACTTCGTGCCTGTGGTCAAGATATTTAGGCAAAGCCCTTAAAAATCTCGGTGAATTATATGCGATCATACAGTGATTGCGGAATATTAAATTAAACTTAGATAAATCCGCATTGAAGGAGGCAGCACCCAATCCTGAATTTATTTCCCATTTTCTATAACAGCATCACTGCGCTCCTCTCTTTGCAATGACAATGTGCCAAATCTAGGCATTTTGAAAACATTTTCCATATGCTTTAACTGGAGACTGATAGACAAAGAAGAAAAGGAGATGGTCTTTTTTCTCTTGAGGTATATTTCCTTTAATTTTCCTTCAACCTTTTCTGATCTTCATCTTTTTCTAACAAAAGTTTGAAAATCATTAAAACCTTTTCTTCTCTTTTACGGATTTTTTTTTTCCCTTATCGCGTAATCAGTTCCTGAACTGTCGAGTTTCAGTTACGCTTTAATGCAGGACTATAGAACTATCATTTCTATACCTTGGCGGACAGCATTTTGGGGAGAAAGCATTGATTCATTTAGTTTTCGCTTGCTGCTTTTTGTAATTAAAGATGGTTTTAATTATATTTTTTTTGTAAGTCAGGTCAGATGTGGTGCTAGCTTGCTGGAAGGTTGGTTTGTTGGTTTTTTTTTTCTTTTAATGGTGCTTTTAATTTATGTGTTGTTTTTTCGGATAACACAGAGGTTGTGATT
>WAAB01007585.1:234815-248951 GCA_013389865.1 Piaya cayana | reverse complement strand
ATTTTTTTTTTTTTTTTTTTTTTTTTTTGCAATTGCTCTTCCCCTGGATTTGCAGTGGCTCGATCCTTAGGAGCGGTGGTGGAGTATTTAAAAAGATCATATGTAGCATTATATTTTTAGTTTGGTGGTGGATGGATGGAAGAGGTAGTGAGAAGCCTTTGCAGCCCTGCCTGTTGTTGGTTAGGTTGAGGCAGAGACTTGGCTGCGATTGGGACGCGACTGTGACATGGGCATCGATCGCTTCCATTGAGAGCAATGCAAAAACACAGCCTGGGTATGTAACACTCTCAGTGCCATCAACACTTGTTTTACTTTGTATTTACTGGCAAAACTGACAGAACGATCCGGAGTGGTTTTCTTTGAAATAAGGAATACAAACGTTTGGATGGGAAGGTGCACAAAGAAGATTGTGGAAATAAACGGGGGGTTGAAGGTTGGGGGGTGTGGTGGGGGGGAAAAGCCTTAACCATCATTGCTCCACTTCCTATTCAACTGACTGTATTTAAGGAGTTTCTCTCTTTTCTCGACTGGGAGATCCTACTAAACTGGTTGAAATGAAAAAAAAAAAAAATCAGACAATGAACCTTGAGGGAATATCTGCTAGTTTTCAGGGTTTGTGGTTTCAGACGGTAGAAATGTACACGAAATAAAAGATGGCTAGCCAGCTGTTTTAACCTCTTGTACCTGTCTCCAGAGCTGGGGCTCACCAGGATTATTCAGTTATTCGTGCTATCTGTGCTTGAATATTTATAGTGTACGATCTAGAGATCCACACAGTGCATTGTAGCATCTCTTTATTCTTTAGTCGTGGGCTTTTTGGACTTCGTCAACATAAACATGTATTCAATAGTTTTCATTTTTATGATAATGAACATAGAGGGTCAATGAAATATAGAGGGAAAAGTCATAAATCTGCAAAAGTGAAACCTACCCAAGGAACAAAGAAAGGTCAGGTAAACCATCTGTGTAAGTCACAGTAATAGTACCTGCTGTTTGGTTTATGCAGGGATACTGCTTTATTATTTTTTAAAATGAAACTTATCTTCTAGTTCATGTTAAAACTAAAGAAAAGCTGTGGAGATGATAAATGGCATTACGTGCATCTTTGAGAATAGGGAGATGGTTTTGTTCCTTGATTTTTTAGTAGTTTAGGTTTATTTGTGAAGATGGTGCACCAGAGAAGAACATATAAAGGGGGGTGAGAAAAATCAGTGTTTAATATTGCAGAATTTACTGCATCCATTCTGACCATGAGCCTAAATTTACACAATGAAATTTGATTATCTCTAATAACAATATTAGGTCCTGCACTGGATGGATGAGAATTGAGGTGGTTTTGTTGATTGCAAGGGTTTAATGTTGCATTTCAGAATCTGATGTGGTTTAGCCTCCCTTCCATTAACTGGAAAACCCCTGAGGTTTTACAATTATTTCTTAAAGATAATACATTTAAGATTGCATTGGTAGGCTGAAGAAAAGTCATAAAGGCAAGAAGGGAAGCCCTTAATAACTCTTGAGATTCAGACATGTTCAGCAGTTAGATTGGCTCTGACTTCACCAAGGGTCGACAATGTGTCATTTCCATGAAGCCAAATTGCCCTCTGCCTATATGATATTAATGTGCAAATCAATATTTCAGGGATTAAATTTCCCTTCTTCATTTTTTATGGTTTCTACCTCAATAAGTCTCAAGTCTATTAGAAGAGGCTGGATGATTTAAAATCTTTCACTGCAGAATGGCTTGTCGTAGCCTTGTTTCACAGACCGCTTTTGGATTTTCGTTATAAAAGACTAAAGGCATTCCAAAGAAGTTGATAGTCAATATAGGGACATGCTCACTGTTGTAAAGCCCTTGTTCGATTAAGAGCTAAAAAGGTATTGAAAATATAATATATATGTTTATATAATATATATACATTCTACTGCTTTAAAAATATTGTGTTAATCACCTATTGATTTATTTCAAAATCAATTGAAGCTCCTTTCTTATTAGTGATTTGTTCAGCATTCTTCAGCCTTGTTGTTAATTTTCTTAAACAGCATGCATGAATTAATCTGCTGGTAGAATGTGTTTTGGATTTTCTTTGAGGCATATTTAAAACCAGGCATTTTTACCTATTTAAACTAGGTGGTGTGAACAGTTTAGTCTTGTGGGGAGAGCCAGGGCACTGTTTTCTGCACTCTGGATTCAGCATTGTTTTAATGAAGCTGAGGGGTGTTTTGTAAATATTTTATGATTTCTGTTCAGATGCTTATCATCAGCAATGTTTATTAAGAGTTTCCATTGAATATTCAGGTTAAAAATTGAGATTGCATATTCAGTTAAAAATTAAAATGGAGCTATCTGATCTGGAAGGAAACAATACATGACAGAAAATCCAGGTCAAAATACAAGGTTGTGACTTTATCACATAATCTTGGGAAGGCCCTACTGTCTATCATTTAGTATTGTTTTATAGTCTTAGACCATCTGGACCAAGTTCCGCACAGCTGCATGAATTTCATATGTGATAGAACATTTTTTCCATTCAGTGTGAAATGTTCCTTCCTAAAAACGTACACCAGACTCACTTAATTTAGTCTGCTAAAAGAAATGCACATGAAAAAGGACAAAAGGCTCTTTAATCTCTGCAAGCTGTTTGTTTTTCTTCAAGATTCCTGTCTGTTTGGGTTTGAAAAGTCATGTTTATTGAGCAGATGATTCTGAGGTGTGACATTAAAATAATATATGATTTTTGTGCTAGTTTCTGCTCTCCTAGTTAATTTGCAGAGCTACTTTTTATACCTGTCAAAACACAGGGTTAATCTATTCTTATTTACAATTAATCTCAATAAAATTAATCTTAACTATGCCTTAGTCAGTAGCTTAAAATATCTAATTATATTCAATTAACTGCTGTCATAGTAATTAACACTGCTTAATTGCCTCTGCATATATTTATGTAAAGCTCATTAGTTACTGCTTGCTCTTTTTTTCTTTTCTCATTCCCATTTTTGTGGTTGTGAGAGTACTGACGTAAAACTTAGTTCAGTTTTTGACGATTTGGTTTTGAAGAACCTGTGACAATAGCAATATATGTGTTTATAACCTGTTACGTGGGTAAATATTTGTGTTTTCATATGTAAAAAGTGTACCAGAGCTGAGTCTGTATAGAACTTCTAGTCCATCTTCTCCCCCCCTGCCCCTTTCTCCTACCCCATCACATACAAAATTGTTTTCTAACCTTATGATAGAAATACGAGAATCCAGGTTAAGCTTTGTGTTTATAAATGAAGAGCCTTTCTGCATCTGCCTTGGGGCTGTACCCAGAAGGCAGAGCTTTGCTGCTCCAAATTCATTCAAAGGGTTAAAGACTTGGCCAAGGTTCAAACTGAGAAGCGCCCAGGGAAAGTGCATGTGAATATGTACAAGTTTCATGTAATTAGTGCTTAATTATATTAACATATGCAAATTGTCAACTTAGGAGCTTGTTGAGCTGGCAAAGATCAGCCAAGCACAATTGCTGTATTGTTCTGAAACAATAATGGATTTCAAGTTGGATTGTGAAAACACATAACTAGCTATCTAATTTAACTCATACCATGGTGAAATTTCATTAGTCTCCATGGAGACTGGTTTAATTGTGCTGACTAATGTTCTGGGCTGCAGAATGTCCTAAAAAGAAAGCGTTGTTTGCCTAATCCACCTTACAATGACACTTGTTTGTACATGTTTCCCTTGTGTGAGAATTTGCATATGCAAATAAATAGTTTCTCTGCCCCATTTGTCATGGCTGTTCATTACCCATGAAGAGGACATTGTTACTAGGCTGTTACTGAGTCTCCCAAGACAGGATAGTGTCAACCAGTCCAGCCACATTCTTTCATAATTTGTTTCTGATTAATAGACCAGAGTGAGGCTCATTCTATTCAGGCCTCTGCAAAGGGAAGGTCAGTTCTGTCACTGAAAAGAGTTTCCGCAGCAACTGAAGTTTTTTCTCCCCCCCGCCTTCCCTCCCGCTTTGGCCAAAATAATCATATTTAAAATAATGTATTCTTGCTCTAAGGAATACCTCCACTAATAATCTCTAGTTTCCTAAAGCAAAAGATAGGAAAATAAAGGAGATTCTGGTATTGGAATATTAATCCTGTTTTTGACAGAAAGGTAAACTGATATAATTGCTTTTCAGTCGAAGGAATGGGGGTTTATACAAGTGTGAAAGCATCGGAAAAGGATTAGCATTTTTTTGCATAATGAAAAGCTCTGTTGAATAGGGCACTGAATGGTTGACTGAATGACTGAGATGAAAGGAAGATGAAAATGCAGGCTCCTCTTTCTTTATGCCTACGTTCAGCTCTCCCTAAAGTTATGTTTGTCCAAGACTTGAGAAAACAAGCAGAAGCTCGGATTTCAGCAACTTGCTAAGATGCCCCGAGTTTCCATCATCATGTGAAGTAATATATATGAAAGTAGTGCAGCAAAAGGATGAGAAACACAGGTTTGTATGGAGGGGAGCTCCAGGAACATGACTGGCAAACCAAATATTGACTATTGGGTATCAAGGATTCCCATCACTTTGCTTGGGGGAAAGATAGAGGGAGGAGGGGGTCCGGCAGGGAGGGAAGGAGCTATTTTAAAAGTTGCCAATGGAAATTATGCATCAACGCATATCTAATAAAATTTGGTATTCAAGGAAGCAGGGTTTAGTCGATATCTGTTATAATTATTAAACTATTTCTCTTTTGGAAAAAGTTATGAATTCTGACTCAGTGCTAAGTGTTTAAGTGGTATAGAAGCCTTGCTAGGGAAAAAATTACTCTTTCATTTGGCTTTGAAAAGAGAAAGCTTACCGAAATAAAAATTTATACATGCACGTAAGGAGCAGGGCTTCCAGCGTGCCTGCATCAGAGCACTCAGGTTGTTTAAAACATTTGGATTTCGGTAGATTCAGGTGGCAAGAAAGGCCCCAGCCTCCTCCTGCAATCAGTGCTAGTCCCCACTGACTTCACCCGGAGCAGGATCAGGCCCCCAGACAGGGCTGCAACTGGTTAGCTGTTGACAATGTGATCAGTGCTTCTAATTATGTTCTCTCAACAGTAATTAGGGCAGTTAAAATACCATAAGTGTTGAGCCACTTTTGAAAGTGGGAAGTGGTTCTTTTGTACATATGTAAATCAAATGCAGTGTGAATAATTATTTGTATGTATGCATATTAAATAAGCTCTCTTTTTTTTCAGGTCAACGTAATTACTGATTTAGAGATCCTGTGGAAAACTGTTGGTAGTTAGACTAAATATTAACTTGTTTGGGGGGTCTTCGTTTAGTTTGCAGAACACTTATTTGTAACTGCTTGTTAGTTCAGCTTTGGGCTTTATTTGATAATACTTAAACAGTTAGATATGCCTCTAAGAAATTAAGATTATTTATGGTTAAATGAAATAAAACTGTAATACAGAAAGTGCTTGGTAAGAATAAAGTCACAAAAATTCTCCCTTATAAGACAAAGTCAAAGGCTTTCTATGGGGTTTCAGAATGTTTTACTGCTAACTTTATGAAATTCCTGAAAACTTCTTTTAAAAGAACATGCTTAGGGGGTATTCTTTCATTCTGGGAACAGTTTATTAGTGTATTTCCATAAGAAAAATGTGTTAATTTAAAAAATAAATTCATTTATATTTTAAAATATTGTTAACCAAGAGCCATGTGTTGTCTCTGGCAAAGTTCCAGCCACTGTAGAACTGGATAACACATGGGTTAATAATAACTTATGTGATGTCTGCATTCTTACTGAATGGGCAGAAACCCAGCACACTGAGATACTGGGATTCAGGATTTTACTAAATAAGATGTATCACAGTATATATTTACGTGCACAGATGGAAGAAACTAAGAGATATGTATAGAGTGTCTTTTACATAGTAGGTGAAACAAACCTAGTAGGTCTCTTCGCTCATTGAGATTTGTTGGTTTCAAAAGGGTTAGTATGCACATTTATTGACAACAGGATTCAGTAGACCTCTAGACATAAACTTGTTTTGCATAAATAAGGACAGCACATTTAGACTTTAATAAGTATTGCTCTCTTCATTTTTTTAATAGTCACTGTAGTGCTTTTATACCACTATTTTCATTATTACTGCAGCTTTTGCTGAGTTCCCGACTAAGCCAAAAAAGTTTGTATCAGACTGAAATATAGCAGTCTTGTTGAGGAATGACTTTTTCTGCTTAAACAGAATATTCCGATGAATAGTTTAACTAAGTTGTATATGATCAAAAAAAAGTTTGCTATATTAAGATGCTCTTTTATATGTTCACATGAGTCAGAATGAGCTTTCAATTTTAAAAAAGTAAGAGTGAGAGATTTTAAAGGTGATTTATTCAAATTATATTTTATTTGCTTTTGGTACTATTATGGAGAATGTAAAATATGCCCAGAAACCGGGCTCTCTTTACAGACAAATCTAGCAGGCTCTCACAGTGATCTGATAGGCTGTACCAGCTCCTAAGAAGGTGTTACAGTCCTTCAGGTCAATAGTTCACCAGCTAAAGGATGTGTGTAAGTGAGAGACCACGGTGACTCTGAAAACAAACATTTACCATATTGGCTGCAGTGGTGTCTGCAGAACAAATGATGAACACTCTAGGTGTGCATCTAAAATTGTATTTAAAGAGTCAAATGTTCTGCTTCTGAAACAAAGAAATCCTTACAAAATGCCTGTGTTGACGTGAGCCCAGGACATGTAAATTCAAAAGAACTGGGTTCTTCCCATTCACACCAAACTAGATTAACAATAAATGATTTCAGAGGAGTAATATAGGTGTAAAACTGGCAAGACATAATTTTGATATTTGTAGAAAAAGAATCAGGTCTTTAATTACCATTTGATGATAATCCCATAAAATAAAACCTAAAAGGTTTCATCTCCTCTTTCTTGCATTACCATTTCTATTTTTAAGGATTATGTGCTTAGTGCAGAAGGCACCGGAGGGTCTGTAAAAAAAGGTATTCCAGAGAGGCTGATGGGGTTCAGTTCTGTTCATTTTACCAGGTTAACAGTAGTGCTGAGGATCTAGGAGCAGTGACTGCTGAAGGCTTGCTCCTCCCTGTTTTGTCACCGAGGCTGCCTTATAAATTTACTTAATCTGAAATGACAAGGCACCTGTCACTGGGAGTGCTCTAGTGTTTGGGGCACTGATGGAAATCTGTAGTAATCCCAGTTATTTCCAAACTTGTTCCAGGAGATGGTAGTGTAACAGATTGGAATAATCTCTTTCTGAAGAACAACAAAAACACAACTTCCTTATTTCCTTTCTGTTGTTAGGGAGGACGTTTTGATTTTTGGTATTTCAAGGGCCAGAGATTTTTTGAGAGGGCAAAATAAAAGAATCCTTGGATTTGCCAAATGTTACGTGATGATGTCAGATGCAGGTGGTTTGCCTGTCTAAGAAAGCATGGCTGTCCACTTTCAAATACGAGGTTCTCCTTGTTTAATACCTAACATGCCTACATGCCTTCCCCAGTCCTGAAAACCAGGTTCTAGCTCCTTAAACAGAGAACTTATTGCTGTGGGTTTCACTCTGATCCTTTTATACTTTTTTTAATATATTGAAATACAGTTATTGATTTTGTTTAAGGCACCAAGTGTTTAAATTAAAGAAAATGTAACATTTCTAAAATAAATTATTTAAGAATATGGCAAATGTCACCCTTTGATCCCTCACTTCCTTTGAGAACTGCTCACCAAAAAAATCATGGTCTTTGCCATCGCCATGAGGCCACCTCTTGGGTGGGAAGTGTCACCCCGTGCCCAGCCAACCAGGAGCCACCCCGCTGCCGCACAACTGGCTGCTTCCAGGCTTTTTCCAGCACAAGCAACTGATTGCTGGAGGGAGGTGAAATCTGATTTCTCACTGGGTCACCAGCCAGTGCACTGGGACAGGCGTTTCGGCTCCTGTGGAAAAGCATCACTTGGAATTTTGAGTCCCGACTGGTTTAGCCCGTGGATTTCTCCCGAGCTCGAGGGGTGGTTAGGTTTGACCAAGAGCGTCGTGCAAAGCCCAGCACCCCTCTTCTCGATTCCCAGGGGCTCGGATCAAGCCCTCGGAAGGAATAGTGCCATCTACTGAGGCACCCGCCGCCCTTCCAGCAGCGCCGGGTCAGCCCAGCGGGCAGCGCTCGCTCAAACCGCAGGGTGCGGTCACAACTTTCTTCTTTCCCCCGTGTGGGTGTAAAAGCAACACGAGACAATGGAGGGGGGGAAAAAAAGAAAGAAAGAAAGAAAAAAAAGATGTGCTATTTAAATATAGCAGAAACTGGAACCTGACAATAACTCAGCTGCTACAGAGTCAATTCAGCCATCTGGAGATTGTGACATGTCCAAAAAGAGCTGAGGGTTGGGGGGGGGGGTGTTACCTTAAAATGAAGGATTTAATTCCTTGTTGAAATGTATTCATGCAGGCTGAACAGCGTAGGTCTCTGAGTGGTTTTGTGCGTCAAAGAGATATGCACCTAAACAGCTAGCATCTTGCTATAATAGGATGTTAATATTTCTGGACCAGAGATATTTGGCCCAGCACTGAGTTTACTGGTTGATATCAGTTTGTTTTTCAATGTTATCATTATTGTAAAATAGCTTTTTGAGTTGGTTTGAATTTTTTAAATACGTACGATGGCAGCGATTTATAAACATTCCTGATTTCAGCTGTGGCTGTACAGAGAGGTTGAATCTGCTCTCAGCATATTTTTAACATGATTTTAATAATTAGAAGCAAATATATTAGAAATATTTTAGGTTCATTTAAAACTCTATGCAATTCAAACAAATGTGGAATTGCGTAATGGTTTGTCTGGGAATTACTTAGGCTGCAGAGCGTAGTAATATTTTATTAGCTGTCATTTGTTTTCTAGGAAGAAAATGGTGATTTTTATGTTGTGCCTTATGTGAAAACTTGGCACTGAAACAGGACAGTCCCCAAATGTGAATTTCTAAAAAGGTGGGACAGTAGTTGCCCAAAAGGTGAAGACATGAGAAAAATTGGGCTGGGTCATTTCTTTCCTGAAATGAAGCAGGGTACAGATTAGGAGCCATTAAGGTTTGCCAGGAGTTGCTGGTCATAGAAGCCTGTTTAAGTGCTCACTGTCAACAAGGAAATCATGGGCAGCACTTAAAGTGGCTCACCTCTGATTTATTCATAAACCTCACACGAGCACTTGGCTTTGTTCTTGCTCTGGTAAGGGGGAACTGATGCCAATAAGAACAGGAATAAAGAGCTTCTTGCATGGTCCAAAAGTGAATAGCACTTTATCTCAAAGCATGACCTCCATTCCCAAGATCTGTTGTGTTACAGTCGACTCTGCTAGATGTGTATTCTCAGATGAATTGCTAGAAGAGGTTACAACAAATATATACTTTGTAAAGCCTCTGAATGTAACAAGAACTGTGTAACTGGAACTTAGGTTCTAACTTGACAGAAAGGTTGCGGTATTCATAGTGAACCGAGAGATTTCCGTTTCAGACAGCGCTTTATGCTGGTGTTTTTAACATGAGTCAGAAAACAGTATGATTATGTGGCTGCGATTCAAGAGAGAATTTTATATTCTTTAAAGAATTCGTTTGAGAAATGTATTTTCATTAAGGCAGACACACAGAAACACAAAGTAGTTCAGAGATAAAATAAATAAAAGAAAAAAAAGTTGGGTTTGTTTATAGGCATATTTGATTGTTGCTGCTTTATTTTTGTTTCTCTAAGAAAGGCAAAGTAGTGATAGCAGTCCACAATGAGGGAAGGGACCTTTCAAAGACGGTCAACTGCCATGTTTGCACTGGGGCAGAGGTTGAGTACAGTTACTTAAATCCCCAGAGAAACATTTAGTTAATGCTAGTCTCTTTCTGATCCCGTCTGAGTCTGGTTTTCTTTTCTGCTTTTTAATGAAGTTTGTTTGTTGCTGTGTTTAGGTTAAGTTTTTAAACTGTCTTGCATTTTCACAACAGATTTGACCAAAAGAGTCATAATGGAAGACAGTGATGAGAGTTAATGATACGTCTTTGATAAAGCAGTCCTCGTGTGCAATCTGATCACAGTCATCAGCTCATTTGTCACGGCTGAAGTGAAAATGTCAGGACCAATGAGTGTATCAGTGCTGAAGGGGGCGAAAGGGCTTTTGGAGACACTTTTGTGCTGGGAGTAGGCCATAGCTTAGATGCAGCTCTAGGGAAATACTGGGATTAGCCAACTCTGTGCATAAATCCCTAGCATAACAGAATTAGTTGGGAAAATGAGGTTTGTTAGGAAAAAAAAAATCTGTAGAACTACTCTAGGCTGCAGCCCAGGAACTGTGCAAAACAGTAAGGCATTTTATCAAGATAATTTTAGCAATGTGAATATACACACATTCCAGCAAAACTCACAATTGGTAGCCAAACATTATAACACAACCCATCTTAATGCATTTAGCATATGTACGTGGGTTTGCTTCTAGGAGAAAAAAGTGCACTTAAAATAAATATCGTCTTCGTAATCTTAAAAGGTTTTCTGAACACAGTAGAAATGAATACAATATATTTAAATACGAACTATGCTGATAGTCTTGTTGCATGATTTAGTTCAAATAACAGATAAAGGCAGTCTCACTGATGCAGGCATTTTTTAAGTCAGGAGGTGTAATTCATACTATGGGAACGTATTGATTGCCAAAGTGAGACTCTGGTGTGACTAGCCTCTTCTTTCTTTGACTTGTCTGTACAAGATGCTTCTGAAGAATATCACAGTAGGCAGATGCAGGATAACCTATCGTATATGCCTGCCTTGCCATTATTGCAAATGCAATTTTTTTAGACCTCTCAAGATCAAGATTTAATATCCCTTACAATTTTTTTTTGTTGTTCACATTCATTACAATAATTCTAGGTACTCTTAGTGGCCAGTATCCATTCTGTTTTTTAACCTTGGTAAATTCACGATCTCAGTGGTATCCTGCAGCAGTGAGTCTACTGCCTAATCTCTTCACCCTTCTCATCACCAGGTTTTAATTTGTCACAGATTAGCTTTCTTGGAAACCTGCTATTTGACTTTTGTTAAGTCTCATCTTGCTTCCTGCTACATACTTAGGAAGAGCAGTGTACTTTTGCCAGTATGCTGTCCATAAAAATACTGAAGAAATCTTGAAATCTTTGAGCTAGGGATCCTACTTTCCAGACCTATTCAGCTGGTGTGTGTGGAACTCTGTAGCTGTTTAACCAGGTAATCCCATTACCTGCACAATGCCAGCCCAGGAGGAGTGAGCGGGAGTGAGTTATGCCTTCTCCAGTGTGTGGAGTGGTTACTGCAGAATAATAGACATGTGTAGATAATAGTCTGCCTGACAACACTAGCTAATAATGGCTATTTGCCTGTGGAAGGGATATTTACCTGTTTTGCTATACTTCCCATGTGTTTGATATTGTAGAACTGGGGGTGTTTTGACTTCACAGATTCATGCTGAGGGGGTTCAGCAGACTGCCAGTGCTGGGCTGACAGAAGTTTTTCCTTTGTCTGGTGGTGCTATTAGAGATGCTGCTGCAAATTTATCATCTTTCCTTTGAATTTAATGGAAGGCTGAGATGAAAAGTTTGGTACTGGCTCCATTGTATCGCTGATCCAGTAGCTGCCACCATTGCAAGGCCTCCAAATCAGATCTGAGAGTGATGGAGGGTGGCACTGGGGCTTGCTGTGCTCGGGTTATAAGTGTATCTGTGTCACTACTGTGTGTTGCACAGCATTTGTCCATGGTGGAAAGCTCCTGCTTCCATTTTCTTTCTCCAGACTTTGGCAAAAGTTTGGGAACAGGCAGAATGTATTCTGATTGGAGGGGGTGGGAAGCAGTGGATGTGTAGCAGAGCTTTAGGCTGTGACTCAGATACCAGGTATCGCCTCTGGTAACTAGGCTTCCTCACAGCGGGCTTGCAGCCAGCATGTGAAACTCCCTTTTGTGGTCATGGGTTTCAGGCATGTGGTCCTTCTGGGCCTTCTCATGTTATGAACATGGCCACAGGGACTAAAGATACCAGGTAACCTCCAGTATGGCATAGAAATGTGTCATGAAGCTGCAGCTGCTAGCCTTTAAACCCCAAACACTTCTCTGTTTATGCATGTCAGTGTGAGTGGCAGAGACAAAGTAATTTATTTAATCTAACTAGTACTTATCGTTGTTTGGAGTCATGTGCAGATTTCTGCCATTTCATGTACAGTGAATTGTCCTCTTTCAGATAATGCGTTTGTACAACCTTTTTTTTTATATATTATGATTTCTATTGATTTATGCTATTGAAGTGAAATGCCTGATACCTGTTTCCTTCACTTTGACTGTATATAGTCAAAGAAGCTGATGAGATTCTTTCCTCCCTTCCACAAGCCCTTTAGCTGTTTTAAATGTATAATTATCATTGCATGTCATTTGATAGCAGCACTAATTGCTGCCAACCATTGTCTGTTTGCACTTAATGCTGAAACCTGATCAACATCCTGCTTTGGTTGATGTTTGGTGGTAAACTTTAATTAACTCTTATTGCATTGAAGAAGAGCTCAGTCTCTGTGCTAACTAATCATTTACCTTCATTATGTCCTGACAGCTCCACTTGTTCCTGGTACTAATAGATACACCAGTCAGTAAATAAACCTGCAAACCTTCATGCCTTGAAGTTGTTTCACATTGATATTTTGTTGCTTAAAGTATAATGTAATGGGGTGCAAATAATTATTTCGGTTAGTTTTTTGTCTTTGCTTTTCCAGACACCAATCTCAAATTGCCTTTTTCATGCCAGACAATATAATTTTAATAGTAACTGTAGATTTAAGATAACATTATTCCTCCAGCATGGTTCCTATATACATGCATCTTTTGAATCAATACAATTAAGCTTGTCTCCTGTTGGAATTCTTGTAATTATTTTTCCTGAAATACTTTTCCTGTAATGATATTGAAGTTAAAGTAATCGGGTTACTGGCAGATCATGTAAAATTCAACTCAAAATTGCTGGCTGCTTGATTTTAATTTGTCTGACGTCAGGTTTGTTTGAAAAGGGATAATATGTGGTTAAACCAAGGAGCTTATAATTATGGTTGACATTTGTTTGTTTATAATGAAATCTAATTAAAGTTCATACATTTTAAAACACAAAAGTTAATTACTGAATTGCTCACTTCACTTATGCACAGCAGTCAAATTAACTTGCAGAGCAAAAAAAATGACAAAAGACTATGCATAATAAAAACAAAATGCCCAGCTGATCTTGGCAATAAAAACCAAATTTGCCATGATAATATTCTAGAAAAAACAAATGCTTTATTAATAACTAAACTGATTTAAAAACATCCTGTATTTTTACTGACACGGCTGGTTTTAATACAGAGTAATATTTAAATGTTTAGCGTGACTTACAATACCCACAGCTTTTTTTTTTTAAGGTGCATAATTGGAATAGTCTTGTACCTTGTGACTGTGCTCAAAAGCACGACTGTTTATTTTTTATTTTCATCAAGCATCTTTCTGAAGTCATTTGGAGTTCTGTCTCCCCAAGAACTGAAATGTTTGCTCAGCTACCTGTCTTGTGATAACTTTTAGCAAGATAATTGCAGCTTTTTAGCATGCAAGTAAATTAGTGTTAAGCAAACCAAAACTACTGTAACATTTATTTTGCAGTTGGTTTTGCGACAACAAAGAGATTAGGCGAGTAGTGTAGAGCCACTTTGACTCCCTAGTAATTGTTAGTTGTACAATTCCGTCTTACCTTCCAAATGTGCTGACAGCATGCACACACAGACTTGAGTAAAATCACAAAATTTGTGATAAATCATACTTTAAAAGTTATACTACTCTATTTTACAACATTATTTTTAGTATATTTAATGATGTTAATGTTACATTTTTGTCAAGGTAGACATGTTTAATGAAGCAAGCCCTCACATTTCTGTGTTTTTTTCTTAAAAGCTGTGAATGCAAACGATCTTTTTCATAGGGTTTAAGAATAGGTGACAAATCCAGGCAGTGTGACTTTTCAAGAAGACAATTAGGATTAATTTTCTAGCTTCTACAGTGTAATCTAGTTCCATGTGAGTGTAAAACAGCATCTAATGCAAACTAACTTTGACCAGAATTAAATAGTTTAAATGGTGAAAGC
>WAAB01007585.1:179815-224815 GCA_013389865.1 Piaya cayana | reverse complement strand
AACATACTGTCAATCTGTTACCTAATGGTACGGATTCATACTAAAAAGAGTTCTCAAACTTTGTTCAGATATAAAGATTCCTTTTGGATATACCTAAATTGTCGCAGTGTTGTCCACTTGTCGTGTTTTAAAATTAGGAATGAGAACTGGTAGAAAAAGTAGCTAAATTAGTATAGATATGCTTATCCTAATTACTATATTGTAGATACATTTATATTGACCTACCTCCTGCGTAATTTACAGGATATAACAAAACTACAATTAGTGATGTGTAAGTTAATCTAGGCTTTTAAGTTACAAAACCATTGCTGTTTTGTTATTTTATTGATCAACTTTCATGCCTTTGAAAATACAAATTCCAGAATGACATCATGCCCAGTAGGAGTAATTAAAGCTATCTGATGAGGGAATTTAGAAGTTGAAAGGGATGATTGTAATTGATCCTGATTCAATCCTATTACAGCTTTTTATAGTTTAAGCTCTAGAGAAAGCAAACTCCTTGTCAAGGCTTTATTTTACAGATTCCTGTGTGTGTGCTATGCTTGCTGGTCTCTACTTTCCCTTTTAATTTTTTTTTTCCTGTAGTAAATAATGAGCTGCCGCCTGAAATCCGGCTTGCCAGTGGTCAGCTAATGGGTGATGACCTGTCCCTCCTTACTGCAGGAGAGCTGTCACCTTATATCAGTGACCCAGCGCTGAAGCTATTCCAGTGTGCTGTTTGCAACAAATTCACCTCTGACAGCCTGGAGGCCCTAAGTGTGCATGTGAGCAGTGAACGTTCACTCCCTGAAGAGGAGTGGAGGGCTGTAATTGGAGACATCTACCAGTGCAAGCTCTGTAACTACAACACTCAGCTCAAAGCGAACTTCCAGCTCCACTGCAAGACTGACAAACATATGCAGAAATATCAGCTGGTGGCTCACATTAAAGAAGGGGGCAAAACTAATGAGTGGAGGCTGAAGTGTATTGCCATTGGCAACCCAGTTCACCTAAAATGTAATGCCTGTGACTACTACACCAACAGCGTGGATAAATTGCGCTTACATACTACCAATCACAGGCATGAGGCAGCCCTGAAACTGTACAAGGTAAGCAAGTGACAGCAATTTCAGTCAGCACCAAGTAGACTAGGAAATTAACTGTTACAGTGCTAATCAAACAAGGCTTTGATTAATCAGCAGAATAAATGTTTATTGAACATGTATAGAATCAAACAAAATCTATGTAGACTAGTCAGAGGGAAGTTGTGTTGATTCACTTGAGGGGCTGTTTAGGATGCACTTAATGTGAACTCAGGGAACATAGGGGTTCTTTTAAAGAGTTCTCCCTTAATGAATGTTTAGAGAAGTTTTATATCTCCCATAATCTTTTCAGACTTTGTCCATTACATTTTGATCACAAGCTTGAGTTTATGGAAAATGATGATTTTGCAATACTGTGCATAGGGAAGGAGAGAAGTTTCTGTCATATGTATCTGTTTGCAACCATAATATATCACAGCCAAGTTATTTTATATCAGTATTTTCAGTAAGCACGTGCCATATGCCACAGTATTACTAAGGATATTCACAAGTAAGCACTGTCATCCTTTTGTCTGCCCTTCTTTTCCAAGGCAGTAATGTTTTTTTACAAACATGAAAGGGTGTGGTATAGATAAATATGTTAGTAGAACAGTAACTATATTTTTATCTTTACTGGAAAAAACTATGTGGATATAATGGATATGTGGGAGTGATGAATACCATTTATTACACCACTTGTCATGACTTTTTCCAAACCCTAATTATGGGGTAACTTTTTTTTCTGCAGTGTGTTTACTGGATTGGTTGATTGTCTTGGTTCATGGACAAAATATAATGCATTCATTTCCAAGATGAATAACTTTGTAACTTATTAAAAACTTCTTTTGTCTAGGGAATATAAAAATTCAGGAAATATTGCAAACCATTAGTCACTGTAACAAGCTCTAAATATGATTAGAAAATCCATTTTGCAAGTGTTATCTATTGATTCATACCAGAAATCTGTGATAACTAAACTATCAGGAATCATCTGCTGATTACAGCAACTATGCTGGTTTTCTAATCACGTTGAATATGTGTACACACAGAAGAAATACAGCAAAACCTCAGCAGACCTCTAGTTCAAGCAAGAAATAACATTTTGCTAGTGTTAAACAAGCTCAAAGGGTTGTTCTTAGTTAAACACAGGATGAACAGGCAGTAACATGGATATTACCTGGTAGTTGTAACCATGGTGGATCTGCTATGGATGGAAATGGTAGTAAGAGAAGAGTGGGTGTATTATATTGAGCTGGCTGCTCTGCTAATTTAATCATTGCATTTTTTCTTAACTGTAGAGAGATGTAGCATTTTTTTGTGTGTGTTCTTTTTTTTAAAGATCTGAAGTCCTGTTTTGAAAAGTGCTGAAAGAGTTGAGACCATAGTTTTACAGTTTGCCCTGCTTCAGCAGTGAAGCTTCCTTTAGAAGTTCCTGCTCCCTGTTATCCATGAAGGGGTTCCTTGTTCCATGCAGTTATTCTGATCATGGAGCAACACTCTAAGCCAGGTTTGTAAAGTGATCAGGGCTGAACATAATTGGTTCCCATCTCTTTTTTGGTGTGTTGACTTAAGGATTATTTCAATGATCTGTTTTATAATGCCACCATTCAGAGAGATGCTGCTCCAAACCGCGTCACAGGTAGGAATAATAGCATTGGAGACAGGTATGCAGGCGGCTTTTCTCAGATGACTTGACTGTCAAGCTTCAGAGACTGTTAGGAATAAGATGCCAATGACTTATTTTTTTTAACAAGTCCAAGCTATGGAGTTGCAAGGTACAAACAACTCAAAACAGCACTGTCTCTTCACTCACTCAATTCAATCCCTAGATAAATCTTAGTCAAATATGTCTGGATTTGCAGATGTCCTACTAAACATTTGCTTTAGTGTAATGAACATCTCTAACACTTTAAGTCTCTGAATTGGTTAGGGTAAAAGACATCTCAGTGGAGAAGGAACGCATAACACCTTAGACACCCTTTAAGCTTCATGTTCTGCAGAAGGACAATTGAAAGTGTACTGCTGGTAGCCCCAAGGCTGCAAGTCTCATGATACATGTATTTTTTAAGACCTGTCCCTAGTTTTGCTAATGACAATCAGCTTCTTGAAGGACAAATTTCTGTCCCTCATGATTTCTTAGAGAGTCTTGAAAACTTGAACCTCACTAGGCTTAACAGCTCCTAGAAAGCTGGTAGCATGTACACAGACACAAACACACACGCAGAGTTTTAATATCATCTCATTTAAGGCTATATTGAAGGAGAGGAATGACGTATGTAAAATTGGAGTATTGGTATTATTATTTTTTAAGATTTGGGTTTGGCAGTACTACAGTATGTCCTCAATAGCTGGAAAGTGCCGGATGTATGTACTTTATAACAGAATGCAGTGCCTCTGTATGTCACGCAGAAAACTCTGCTTTTAATTGTTGGTGTACATTCAGGCCTCAAGGTGGAAATAAATGAGATTTTGAAAGTTTATGAAGTTATCTGCTAGCAGACTTGATAGTTTTGTCAGGTCTTGGTGAAGTTGTTGACACCAAGAGAGTTGTAAACTTCTTTTCTCTTGATACACCAGATAAACTTTTAGAGCACCCAAGGAAAAAAAGAACATTAATTTGTATGAATAATAGATACATGCCTTGGGAGTGATATCGAATATTCATGAATTGTGTTTATATTCAAGCAGCTTCTCTAACTTTTTTTAAATTAAGGTGCTGTTAATATGATTTGGCAATAGAAACTTTAACACTAAAACCATCTGAAAGCACAGAAAAAGTATCTGTGACTTTGTTCCTTTGCTTTGTCAGGTACCTCAAAGTTTTTTCTTTAGTCATCTATATTTATTTAAATGTTATTGTTTTGTGAATTTTCTTTTTATAAATGTTGCTGTAACAGCTTGATTTTTCTTCATGTGCCTAACTGTTGATGGAATAAAAGGATGTCTTTTCATAACTGCAGCTTTTAAAGCGACCATGAACATCAGAGCTTCTCTTCTGAAGGTGTATAATTTTAGGCAGTACTGAAATGTCACTTTTAGAGTTAGATTCTAAATGTGGCAAAGTGAAACCTTTAGCTGTTTTCTAAGTTATTTAAAAAAGAAATGGCCTGATTGTTCCTTACAGAAGTGCAGTATTCAAATGGTGTTGGTAATGTGGTTGCTAGAAATTGAAACAAAGACAGCTTTACCCTGAGTGAACTCAGCTTGTGCTAAATGAATTTCCCAAAGCCTTCGTTTGGAATTGTGGAGCTTGATGCTAGCAAATTAAACCACACAAACGTTTTAAGTCCTTCACAGCATCCATCAAGAAGTATCGAGTGACTTCACAAGTAAACAGAGAAAGCCTCTATAGCAACAGAGTGCATTTCCATGCTGCTGGAGAAAGCATTCAACCTCTGCAGACTTGGGAAGCTGAGTCAGGACAGTTACCTATCCCTATGGATATAAAGTACATATAGCTGAAACTGCTCTTAAGGAAGCCATTTTGTAGCTTAGTCAAATAGCTCTTGATTCAGGAAAGCACATGTATCGTGTCCTCTGCTTGTAAAATAAGTTTCCAAATATTTTTGATAAAGAAATACAGGGTGACCTTTTTGCAAAGTAAACTAGTGTGGATGAAAAGAAGTCTTAGTTAACCAAGTAACTGAATAACAGAATCAATATCTAATCACAAGTAAATATTTAAAATCTGTCTACCGAAAATATTATTCAATACCTGATAGTAACTCTAAAAGACATTAATTTTATATTGGATATTTACTGTAGATTATGTTATATGTGCAACTATTTATGAGCTCAGGGAAAGTGACAGGCAATAGTTAGCAGTGTAATACTCAGCTGTGTGAAAACTACCTTTTTTCCCCCCTCTATTGACACAATATCGATCCAGAACACTATTAATGCTATGATTGTCAGTTCAATTTGGATAGATCACTTTACCTTTAGTGTTCTCAAACAGCAAAGATATTACCCAAAAGGAGTGACCCAATTTCATTTTAAGAAGGTTAAAGGTTAAAGGTTAGCTCAAAAGCATCATCTGCCTAGCTGCTTAACTTTAAACTGATCAATTTAATGAAAATATGTTTTGCAGATGGTGTTTTAATGTCTTTGGCAGGATTTAGGCAGCTTTAACATTAGACGTATGCTAGTAAAAAATATTTCTTTATTTGACCAGAACAACACCTTTTCTTTTATATTTTAAGGTAAAAGACATGTGGGATATGTTATTTTGGCAAAGGACCCAGAAGCAGAAAGTGTTGATGATCTTTCCATATGCGCTCTAAACCAGAATACTTCTATGTCTCTTGCTAATGATGACTGAAGAAACAAACAAAGCTGTATTCATTTTTTACCATAATGATTTACTTTGAACCTGTAAAAAAATTTCAGTCAGGACTGTCCTTGAAAATGTCATGTCTTCTTTGCCTAGAGTGGAATGCAACAGTATTAACATATTTAACCTGGCAGGGCACGCTGATTGTCTCAGACCTTATGTTTGTACATCAGCAGTGTTGTTTTTCCTGCTCACAAAATGAGTAGTAATTGTGTTACTTAGCTGTAGATACTGTAAATAAGAAGGCAAATTAGTCAATACAAATGGTAAGTTTTATCTGTTGGAGGTTATCTGAAAAAACAAAGAATTAGATCTTCAGGAGTTTAAAGCAGAGCTTTGTGTTTATGTCTTCTGAGAATCTGGTCCTCACAGATTTTGCCAAGATAATTAAGTTTCAACACAAGTATGCCTTTCTGTTTTCAGATGTATGCAATTCAACAGGAATTTCTTGGGCTGCTAATGCAATACTTTTAGCTTTGTAATTAACTAGGATTCTATCCTTTTGATGAAATGCATGGTAATATTACACACGTAAGCATGGTTTGCATGTAGCAGTCATGCAAGCGGTGCCCTTTGTTTCACATTGACCTTCCAACTTGGTAAAAAAAAAGTTTACGATAAGCCTTTGTTTTGTCCACAAATGATCATAAACAGCTTTCTAAAGAGCCCAATCAAAATAAGATGATCACAAATATATAACATCACATATTGAAAGGATGGAAAAACAAACAAGGCTTTTACTATATTTTATAGGATGGATTTATAGTCTGTTCTTAGGTTGCTTAGGGTCAAGAATTTTCACGGTCAGCTGGTTGGTCCTGCTAGCTAGCATCCTCTACAGGAAATGCAAATACCATGCAGCACCTGCTCTTCAGCTGGGGTTTTACACCACTTTTTTAAAGCAAGGTGTCCACTTCTCTGCTGGTTCAAAGTCAAAAGCTTAATTCAACTAGCTTTTTTCTGCATCTATCATCAGCGAAGCAGAATAGTCTGTCTGGATTCAATAATGCTGTTTGCATATTTGGATTTTAAATCAGAGGGATATTGAATGCTTTGCTCATCTTTATCACGTGCAGAAGGCACAAGTGGGATTTAGTTCTTAGGTAACTTTTAGAGTAACAATTCCCGGAGGAACACTGCTTGGGTTTTTCTCATTATCCCTGTTCTGCATGAAAGCATCGTTGTTAGGAATGAACAATTGAGGTGGGGGGGTGAAGTATATGCATTTGGGGACAGATGTACTAACAGCCCCAATCACTTTGTTTTCCTTAATCTGTTTGGCATAAAATGTTGATACTTCATCAGTCCAGATTTCACAGAAACTCACATTCTTTCCATTTCAATTGTCCAGCACTAACTTTTTAATTTAAAATCAAATATCCTAGATATGTGCCAGTCCAATTATTGAACTGTCATTGCCCCAGTATGATGGTAAAAGAGGTCAGGAGATTGTTCAGCATTGATTTGCATAAAAATCATTGTGGCAAGGAAATTGGAATATGTCTGCACATCTGAGGAGCCAACACATGTTTGCTTAATCTTATTCTTGTTTGTTTATATGAAGAAAGCTATTTTCAGTGATAAACAAAAGTTATTCTAATTTGTTGCTAAACATAAACCTCATGATAGAGGATATTTCAGTTTTATAGCACTTTCAGTTTTATGTTCATTTAAGGTTTTAAATATTTTATGAAAATTAACTTCCACTGGCAATTTTAGTTACTGTAATTAAAATTATGCCACCATGCTTACAAGTATAAAGAGAAATGAATGTTCAAAGGACACATTGTGTAGTCAGCTGTACATAGCTATACATAACATATATGCCTACTGTATGCACTTATACTCTATAGGCAATTACATTTTTTCAAAAAAACCCAAATAAGTTCTTGGCTAGCAAAATAGGGATTTCAAATGTGTTATTTTTAATTTTAAATTTAAAATAAAATAGCAGAGGAATAATTTTCACATTATATGTCATGTATATTTAATTTGATATTCAGATGCTGTCTGGCTCTCAGATAGTCCTACATAACGATCCTTGTAAAAAAAAGCATGCATTGTATTCAGTTTATGGTATATGGCAAAAGCAGAAAGATAGTCCTAGATTATGCTTTGGGGAATCACAATGTTTTTCCACTGAATGGTGTCCAAGATACCAGTCTGTGTGCTGTCCTTAGGTGGGGTTATAAAAGGCTACTCTTTGAAAAGCATCTGTACCAGACTTTGGGTATATCTTAGAATGTGCAGCCTGCTTAGTTGACCACAAGCTCATGACTCGTCTTGCAGAACATGAAGAGTGAGCAAGGAGGAGAGTAAAAGCAGCAGAAAGAGGATCATCCTCATTTATTCAGTAAACTCAACACACAAAATGGCTGTATAATAGCTGTTTCTTGTGCCTGGAGTTCTTTCACTATGACATTAAGAGAAATATGTCATTATTTCTGACTAAGATTTAAAGTAGATATGAGGTATATAGTGTATGTATGAGTACTATGTAAATGTGAGTGCATGTGTATATGTGCATAAATAGATTACAGCCATGGATTTAGCAGTCACTCCCTCCTAGCATTGCAACATAGATTTTCTTGATACCCTTAGGAGGTTTTAGCTGATATTATGCAATGCACAACAGGTGTCTTCTCTAAAATTTGTAATTACAGTTTACCAGACTCTCCCAAGTGGGATTTTTCTCTGCGTTCTCTTCCATGTATTTAAGAATGAGCACAAAAAAATAAAGACCAAAATGACAAGGAAGTTCTATTTGACATGCATATTTGTACTGCAGCTTTACTATTGCTTTTGACAAGTGATCTGGAAGAAACTCCTGGTCTATGCATTTGTCAGTCCATCCAGACAATCAGGGAACCTAAGGGAGGATGGTATACTGTGGGAATAAAACCTTTGGGACCTATGTGCAGATACACAGCATTTTGACTGTATTGTCTCTCTACGTATCTCTCTTGTTTATCTTGCTAGAGAGACAAATTAAAGATCCAATCAGATTTTGTATGGAAAGATATTAAAGAGGCTGATGTGAAATGTTGAGTAATACCAATTCTTTTGGTTTTAGCAGAATTTGGAACAATACAGAAGACTTATTTTATTGGATAAACTTCCATATGTATGTTTCTGGGCAAGATGTGATACAGTGCAACAGGAAATAGGTAGTAATTACATTAAATGTGAGTAGGGGCTTAATGTTGATAAAACAAAATTACAAGTCATAGTTTGTAATATTTTTTGATTGTAGCGGCCTGTCTGTTAGGGTGGTGTACTTAGTACAGGCAGATAGTGTAAAATGTTAATCACAAATTCTTGTGCTGATATATAAAGAAAGTGAAGCTTTGCTAAGAACCACAAGACCTTTGTTTTGTGGACAGCCATGAAGGAGGATGTCATGGAAATGACCCCCATGGTCTGCAGCAGAAGGTGCCAGCCCTGCAGTTCTGCAGCAGGCAGATAGAATATTGTGCACCATAGCCTCAGGGGAAACTACGTTCTACTCTCCCTGTGGGAGGGAAGTTATTAAGATAATCTTTAGCTTTTAAAGGTGGAAGGTATTGAAGGAAACAAAAATTGAGAAAAGGTAGTTCTTGAATGATGAAGTGCACAGATTCCCATGCCTGGGGCATACTACTGCAGTAGCAGTGACAAAACAGGAAAAAATGGTTTTGTCATATATGAAGGGTGTGAGGAATACTCCTTGCTTACATGCAGGAGTAGGAAACTACATATTGCTAATGGGAGCCATGAATGGTAATATATTAATCTTATTCCAAGACTGGATATTGGACCATATGTGTTGCCTAAAAAAAAAAAAAGGCATTTTTTCCATTTAAAACTGTTATCCTGTAGTGTTAATCCAGCCATGCTGTTAACATGATTCACATGTCTAAAATACATAACTACCGGTTTATTGCTGTATTGTGTGCAGTATTCAGGTGTCTACCCAAAGAAGAGTATTTATTTGTAATCTCTGTTCTCCTTTGTAAACTCTCCCAAAGAACATATGTTGCTTCCCTGCACTGCTCTTGGAGGGAAGAACTGCAGACCCATCTCTACCCATAAAGGCAGCACAGAATTTGCTCTTTAGGGGATAGTTTGCACTCAAATGTTTTATAGAAAAATAGGTTATCCTTATTCAGAGAAAGTGAAAAATGAATCCTATTGTGATGACTCTGTTTAAAACAAAGGTTCACAGTGGAAACTCTTCTTACCAGAACTTTAGGAGGCAATTCCAACGGTCTATTATTTTGATTCTAAAGTTGACATATATAGAATTTTTCCATTAATATCCTAAACTTGTGATTGTACCTAAACCAGTCCTTGGCTGGGGCTGTGAGGGAGGTCAGTTTTATCCAAGCTGCTTTATTAAGAAGATGTTTTTCTTGGGAAATCCTGAAAAGTAGCAACTGGCTCAAGTATCATACCAGTAATGACTGATGTTACCCTTATGCTAAATTCTAAACTCTGGGTCTTAATGGCAACAGAGAAGAAAGGGAACTTATTCATTGACTACTAGAACTGAAATATCTAGAGTCAAAAGGGACCCACAAGGATTGCTCAGTCACACTCCCTGCTTCCCGCAGGACAACCTAAAAGTAAACCATATGACTAAGAGCGCTCCTTGAACTCTGATAAGCTTGGTGCTGTGACCACTTCTGTGGGAAGCTTGTTCCAGTGACCGACCACCCCCTCAGTGAAGAACCTTTTCCTAATATTGCTATTTTCTGTGTAACATAGACAAAAACTTCCTCTCTGGGAAATAGATTGACACAAAAATACTGAAGCTTTCTAATTGAATAAACACTTTGTTAAAGACCAGAAGCTTGATGTTTTTATAGCTAGAACAATGAAACAAAGTCTAAGGAGGATCTTGGTAATCTTGCTCTTTGTGACTGCTAGTTATGAGAGAATGGAAAAAAAGCTACATTTATAACTGAAATGAGACAGCTTTTAGTATCTAGATGTTACTATTTTGGAAACACCCTTTGGCATTTGCAGATATGTACGCAGCTAATGAACGACTGGAAATTAGGAGGAATGAAGCTGGTGGAAAAAATGAGGCCAAAATGCAAGGGTTTCTGAAAACCTTAAGTCCTTATTTGTTCAGGAACTTCTGTGACTCAAAATCTTTGACCTAGGAGGAAGTCAGGACCCTGCTTTGATATATGAGAGTGGGATCTTTTGACGTCAGTTCTCAGATGACAAAGATCACAGGCCTCAAAAAATTAATTTAAGATAAATTTTACCTAAAATGTAACCAAGAGTCACTGGCAGATTTAAAAGCACTACTGTATTGACTGCTGGAATCAACACTGTTGCAGATGCATCCCAGAAACAGGCCAACTATACCCAAGTTGTGGATATTCTTTGCCAGTTTTTGACTTGCTAAGATAGCCTGATAGGTAATGATGAACTCGCTGTGCTGCCAGTGTGCTCCGTCTCCCTGTTCCTATATCTAGTGGTATTTCTTGTAGCACATCAGGCTTCACCATAATCTTCATGATTTCTGCAGCTTATAGAACTCAAGGAGTGAAAATCTTCGGAACTAGTCATTACGTTGTCTGATGCATATTTCTAAGACAAAGCAAATTCTTACTCAGATAGACCTTTGTAGTCTCTTTGATTTTTTTTCTTGTTTCTTTTAAAACAGAAATAAGTTTGTGGAATCATCTGTGACTCACCATATTGCATGTAGGCCCCAGATCCAGAAATATTTCTAGTTAGTTTCTTTTATTTCTTGAGCTCTTCATTGAACAACTTATATTCTGTGGCCTCGGCTACCTCAGAAGTATCAAACAGATGACAAAGTTTACCTAAAGCATTTTGGAGTATAGAAAGGACAAGAATTATACTGGTTTTGAAGAGTTATATGTATGTAATATTTTTATAAGAGAGTTGAGTTGGTAATCAATAAAAGGAGAACTGTAAAATCTTGTGTTACAGACTTTAAGCCTATATCTCAGTTCCCTCAGCTTTTGTGTGCTGCAGATATAAAGGGTTTGTGCCTCACATCTTCACAACAGGAACTAAACAAACGTCTATCCTTTACTTCTAGTAGTTTATCCTAAGAGCTTTAGAAGGTAAACTCACTACTATCTGGACTAGGAAACAGTGCATGACCTTGGGGAAAAAGAAAATGTGTCTCTAACTGAGCGCAGGCGAGTGAGAGGTTGACCCCCAATACGTATGGCAGTCTAAATGGACTTTATAGAAATATGATTACACATATCACTGGATTCCTTCATATATGTGAAGAATATCTGACTGTCTCTCTGTCTCTGTATTTATCTGTACATGAGCTTAATAGAGTGTCTGTTAATGGGAGGAATGAGTTAGAGATGAAGTCTGAAATTTATTCATGCTCATGAGAACTTAAAGAGACTAATGTTATACAACACTAGTACTAGGGAGGAAGTCGCAGTTATTGTAGACTGGTTTTCTTGCACAGGGGGTGCAGTGAAGGGAAGCAAAAAGGCAGGTGCGTGTGCTTATAAAAGTGTACATTTCCCAAGAGCACAAACAGAATTTAAAACTATGTGTGTCCATACATATCCCAGACTGCTACTGTCATCTGCTGTAACACTGTACAAAGGTCTGTATGTTAGCATCTGCTGCAGTAAAGGTTGGATTTCCATTTCAGTTCTAACTTCCTTCTCACTGTTGATTATAATTTCTTATAAACACTTATAAGGCTTAAATTGTTAGGAATTTGTCTGAGTGAAAAGCGTATTTCTTTCTTCTTTGGATCTGCTAAGGAATCACTTAATCATGTGATATCTTTCCAAACTGTCCCAATGAAACGTATTCAATTGCAAATAAAGTTAGTCAAGTGCATCTCTTGCAGTGGCTGTCTATAATATAAGAGAATGATGTTTTGGAAGAAAACTCATGTTGATAGGTGAAGTATGCAATCATTGTCCATTACTGTCATTATACCATTAGTCCACCTTATCTAATCTCTTTGCTCCAGTCTAGCTGACAACAATTGCTTCTCAGAGCACAGCAAAAAAATCTTTCATGAGCAAATACAGAGTAACATTGCTCATGCAGGAAAATCCTTCTTCTCTGTACTTAACAATGAATTAACAAAAAAAGTGATCTTTGAGTATTGTTACATGTGCACAGATATCAAATCAGTTCATAAACTGAAGTCTTGGCTCAATAAATGGAGTGGAAAGGAACTCCACACGTTAATTTAACCTGTATATAAACAGAGTTTTTCAGCTTTCAAAAATGTCTGTCATTAATTTATGTTATTAAGTTTTGTCTGTTTATTCATCTGTTAATAGAACAAGAAATATCATGTGTTCTTACTTGTTTTATGATCTTTCTATATAATCTTTATACCTTCACAGTAATCTTTATTTTAGGATCTTTCTCTCATGTCCTTCTTTTGTTTATACTATTCATGCACCAAAGAATTTCAGTCTATTCAGTGTTGCTTTTAGAGGAAGTTTTTCCACACTTCTGCTAAACTCATCACTAATTGTTGACTCCTTCTACCCCTGCTCAATTTCTCTTGAGATACAGAGATGTTTCAGAACGGAACATACTCTTCTCAGTGGACCTATATGATTTTACTGTCCTATGCCTGATGCATGCAAAAAATATAAATGCTTTAAAAAAAATCTATCTCATTCTGTGCTGGAAATATGATGCCCTTCACTGTATGTCTTCTCCCATGCTCCCCTTCATACTGATATCCAAGTGTCCTAGAGTGGTTTCATTTAACTTAAAATACCAGTAACTTGTTTGATTGGTTCAAAATATTCCTTTTAGTATACACTTTCTTGGATTAATTTGTCAGTACTGAATTTCACTTGCCTGCTCAGCTAGCTTTAAACCTCTCTGGCATTCTTGATGTTTCTTTGGTTGGTCTTTACAGTCTGAATTCCTTTATGCCCTCTGCAAGATCAGTCCTGGTTTGATGTTAGAAGACCTAGAGGTTACTTTTGTTCTGTTAAATGGCCTATTAGTTCCTCTATCTTGTTTTCTTTCTCTGCCCATTTCTAGTTCATGACTTTTTTGCCTCTGTGTTAGATGCCTACATTAAGTGGTTAGGCCACTTCCTGCTTAGTTAGCCGAGAGAGAAAATCTCCAGCTCTGAATTACCCCATAAAAGAATTCATTTCCCCCTAATATTAAGAGAATGAGAGAAAGAAGCATCCAGTTTACCCCTGTGTCACATTGCCAGTCTCTTCAGACAGTTTCCTCTTGTTGCTTTCCCACATTCATTGCTATACATAGTCATTTTTGGTGCAAATACCCAAAGGCAGTTAACTCTTCTTTAAGCCTGAAAACCAGAAACAGCTGATTAGCTATCTATCTGCAAATATCTACTCATTTGCTGATGCGAACCAGAAGATGTTGTTTCTGCATGTGGACTACAAGGATGAGGCATAACTCAAGTGGACTCTTTGTAGTGTGCTCTTTTTTATACTGCTCAGTTCTAACTTTAATGCATTATTGATTGTTATTAAGGTACACGATGAAATACAGATGGGATGTCTGTTGTGGTTGAACTCACACTGTGGGAGATGTGTTGACTTTTGGATTGTTCTGGCCTTCATGCTGCTTGACATTAAAACCTTTCACATAAGGGTTTAGAAAAGAAAGAAATACATAGGATGAGAAAGAAATATATCACACCTAAGTTACCCTGTATGTGCTGTTAAGTAATATGAAAATATAATGCCAGGTGCCGTCCCCACCACGTCAGCACAAAATTTGAAATGAAATAGTTATTTCAGAGTAATCCAGGAAGTTTCCAATTCCCTGTGTGAAAATACACAAACACCAGTATAGAGCAGTCACCACATGAATTTAAATTAGCTATGCTACCTGCCAGTGGTGAAGGAAGTGCTAAAAGTGGAGGGATTAAGGGTCTGATTTTCAGAAATGCTAAGTGCTAGTGGCTCCTGTTGATTGTGTGTGTTTAGTATCCTGGGGTCCAAGGTCACACACTCAGGCAGTGACTGATGTCACTGTCCTGCCTGCCAGCATCTGTCCTTGCATAGCCCTCTTGGCTGAATGCATTGGCTAGTTTGAAGTACAGAAAAATTGCATCAGAGGAATGACTACTGCTGAAATGTCACTACTGAAACCTTTAATACTGCTAATTAGTTAAAAAAGAGGCATGTTGATATGCCTTTATCTTGGCTGTATCACACAATAACTTTTCACAAAATTAGGTTTAAAATACTTGAGATTCTCCTTTGTCCTTTCTGGAAAGTTAAAGTACACAGCTGTTGCTTTTTTCCTCCCTTTTTATTTACTATGCCTTTATAAAATGAAATACTTCTCAATGTTTTTCACTGTCTCCAACAGTTTGCATCTTAGAATAGTTTACTTCTTTTTGAAAGGGGGTATGAGTCATTGGAGAAAACTTGAAATAAGGAAATGTATGACAAACAGATAGTCACAGGACGACCTTCCCTTGCCTTGGCTCAGCTCCCTTTCTGCCATTAATGGAGCAAAAGAAATTGGAGATTTGATGCAAGTTCCCTGCTGTAGGGGAGGGCAGGGTTGCTTTGCTCACGTCAGGGAATCCCCAGCTGGCAAAGAGCCAGCTGTGTGTACACTGTCCTTCCCAGTGCATGCCACACAGAGGACATATTGGGAGAAGACCAGGAAGGGCAGTAGCTAGAGCACACATCAGTGTGTCTGTGATGAAAGTGAAATTCTCCCAATACAGGGAGCTGTGGGCAGCTCCTAGGCAGAGCTGGCTCACGGGGGATGCTTGTGACTGCGGGAACTTTTTTATCTGGGACAGAAAGGCGGCAGCTGCTTTTACAAACTGTAGGGTCTGGCTGCAATTTGATCCCTTGCTCAGGTATGTTTATTTTTTCATGTGCTCACCTTGCAGAGATCCTGACTGGGCTGTGTCAGTGCGTTCTGGGCTTGATGAACTACTGTAGTTGTTTCCAAGCACCAGTTGTTCCTTTAGCTGAGAAAACATATACCACGCTCTCAGTCACACCCCCACTGCCAACTTTTCATTTAGCATTTAGTTTTTGGTAAGGATTATTTTCTCAATTTGCCATGAAGATAAGATATTCAGCTGCCAATGGCATGAGCAGAGTAGGTAAGGTGTTTTCTTTTGTGCGACCTTGGTTATGTTATTAAACAAAAGTCTGAATATTTGCAAAAACACAGGAACAAGGCAAGGATTTTGCTGGTTGTGTCTCTTTTGTCCTCTGCAGAATTTGTTTGATGCTTGAAAAAAATTGTTTGTTTCTTATTAAAATGGTGATGAGAGAAAAGAGGAAGAATGTGGGCCAAATCCATTTGCAATATTGGTGCTCTCAGTAGTGTTACTCCAAGAATGGAGTTGGACCAGGAGTTTTCCAAAATGACAGTGTTTCTTAACTCTGTCAATTGACTGGGACATAGCTCTCCTGTGGTTTGACTACTGTGGTTTTTTACTACTGTGAGAAATTATCCAGTTCAAAAAGTTCTGTTATTTGGGTAATTTCTTGCTGAAATTGATGGTTATTCTTTCTGGTTTTCTCCCAAAGTTTATTTCTAGGGCTTTCCCATTTGTTTCTGGTGCTCTAGAGAAAAGGCTAGTCACAAAGGAAGAGGCGAGACCACTTCTTAAAGTGGTTGTGAGAAAGAGGAGACAATTTGAATGTGTTTTTTCTCTCACTGAAACAGCTCCCCTGTTTTATACAGTCTGTTTTGTTAAAATGAAATCCATCTCCTAAATGTATTTTATAGATAACAACAAGTTACTGGGTATTGATAGCCGTGATGTACTTTGTGAGCATACACGTTAGGTCACCTCATCCATACCCTGTTTCTCTTTCTAAATTATTCTACATTTTAGAGCATTTTTCAAGCAACTACTCTTTAAAACCAGAAAGCTTCCACCATAGAAGGCCCCAACCTGTCAGAAACATTTTCTCTCTTGCCTCAAGCTTGGAATTTCATTCCAAGACACCAGCTCCCTCAGGATTGTGCATACTGTCATCCTTGCCTTGTGGTTTACTCTCTACAACCTCAGTTGCGCACGTGTACAGTTTGTATTTACCACCTCACTACATTCTTCATCCTGCTCTGCCAACATCTACACGTGCCTGTTTTCACAGTGGCATCTGCATCTGGAAGGCTGTCATTTCTGCACTACTTAGACCGATTTCACTCCTGGCAAGTCCCAAGCTCCTTCATATTTTTTCTCTTTTCTGCCAATAATCTTTCCCACTTTCTCTTGTGTATACATGTGTGAGTGTTTGTGTACATTATCAAATATGCATTTCTAATTATTTGGGATGAGGGGGATAAAGGTTTTATTGTCTCAAGCTTGAGTTGACCATGTTGTGTTGAGTAATAAAGATAGAAAAAGGTATGCTGACTATCCCACAGGAAACTATCTTGCGCTTTGAATCTCCTGCATATTTTACGTTAGGAAAAACATGTGAGAAATTTGTAGAGCACTATTTAACTGTATCAATACTCTTTTTTTCATATGGCTACATGCACCAAGCCAAGCTCCACTAACTCGAAGGGGAAAAAACACCACTGTGACTTTTTGACTAATGTATTTTAGAAATGTCTTACATTTTTCCTATAATAGCTTTTCCATACAAAATAGTGTTTCAGTTTGAAGGTCTGACATCTCAAGGCCTATCAGAGCTAAAAGCAAGTGCTAGCGTTTTGTTAGAAAGCTGGAAGCTTCTCATCCCTAGTGCTATAAAACTCCTTTTTCAGACTCACAGATCACAAGATTTACACATCATCAGCAGAAGGCCCATCCTGGGTGTTGGCCCAATGTAATTTGAATGGAAATTTTTCCATTAAAAAGGAAAAAGACGTGATGGTGCTTTGCAGCAAAATCAAACTAGTGATAGCTGATTTCAGCTGTATGGGCTGGAAACATTAATAATAATTAATAATAATGAATAAATTAATAATAACTACTCTTAGAGACAGTTTTAGGTCTGTTTTCAAGCACAAAGATTATGCTGACACCATCTTGTAGGACTGACCTGAATATTCTCTGGAGACCATGCTCCTCTACATCTACAGATCATCCTTTGTGAAGAATGCTGAACCTGTACTGGGTTCACACTGCAACCCAAAATCTTCCATGTGGCATCAATAAAGCTGGGATGCCAGCAAAATACAGCATATAAGAGTTTCAGATCATAATCTTTCATTCTGGTTTAGGCATAACCAGTAGAGCAAATAGAAGTAATTTCCTTGCTATACTAGCATCAGGCAAGGGGGTTGATATTCTTAGAACATACACCAATGAGATTCTGTTTTGCTGTTTAGAAAAGTTTAAGATTTGTCCCAATGCAAGCAGGATCAAACTTTCCATTGGCTCTGGTGGCAGTAAGATTTCATAGATGACACTGTTAAATCTATTCTATATAAAGCTATGTACACATGCATGTGTACATGCAATAATGTACAAATGTGGTTTTGTATATTTTAGCCAATTATATAAACTAGGTATGTTTAAATCATCTAATATGCAGATGTCTAGAGCAAGCAAACTAAAAAAGTTGAGATAGTGGTAAAATATTCAGGGAATGTAAGGGGGGCATATTTGGCACAGTGGTAACATTGAGAGGTTTTGTTCCATTTATCAGGTACCTTCCTCTACTGTAAAAACAAAGTAAAACTTGGGAAGTGTAAGAACAGATAAGATGAAGACTTAAGTACTTTGGGCTAACTTCTGTTACTGGCTTTTGGAGATTCAGAAGAAAACTGTATTTGAAATCCCTCATCAGAGCAAAATGAATGTTGTAGCATTCTCAGATATAATATCAAGCTAACACGCTTCCCAACTGACTTGCAGAGCATACTGTATAATTGCCAGCCTGCTTCTCTGAGTGCCTTGAAGATTACATTTTTTTTATTGTTCCAGTATTAATAACCAGATGTGATCTTCTTCCTGCCCAGGGGTCAAGCTAGCTGGCCAGGTCAGTCTGTTTGTCTGTGTGCACAGACTGTGAAGTCTATTCAAAATGACAGGTATGGGGAGGGGGGATGGGTAGGGTGTTAACCTCAAGACCACCAAAAGGGACTTCTCCCTGCTGGGAACAAAGACCAGCAGGAGCTTCAGCCTTTTTCAGCACTCCTGGGATTTTAACCAAGTGAACAAAAGATGATGCACAGCTGAAGAAATGCTCTTCACAACTGATACATAATTTAAGATGTTCAGTTACAAACAGCCAGATATGTATTTGTGATTTCATTTGAGCACAGTCCAATAATCTGCAGTTGGTTAATTTTTTTGCATGTGTAGTTTCTATGTGCTGCTATATACACTGAGATGCTCAGTTGCTGGTGTATGACTATATACTAGCCTTGAAAATAGCACTAGTACAAAAACAAATAACACTGAAATACTAGCAGTTTCTATGGGGTGTTTTGTGCCTTCCAGTTAATGTTTGCCATTTTTCTATGAATTATTTTATAGTGTATAGTCTGATACAGTTTTGTTAAACATATGTTATAAAACCTTTTGTTCCTCACTCTCTCTTTTTCTTAGGTTAAAAAAAAAAATCAAAAGAAGAAGCTATTTGTTTCCTAATTGATTTTCAGTGTTAGTTGTTCATTGAATAGATAAGTAGTGCCTGTGATATTTGATTACAGAGCAAGGCACCCATTTAACCTTCCGTTCTTTCCTGGCCAGGATTTCAAATACAATACAACGTACCTCCCTTAGGCTCAGTAGGATTAGACTGCTAGCAGTAATCCCTGATGCTATGAAATAGACCTGATAGAACTTCAACTGACTTGTTTAGGATTATGCTCATGAATATCAGCTCATCTACTTGCATTAACCCTTTGGGAACTTGTGTGGTTTATGCTGTAAAAATAATAATAAATATTATAATAAACAGTGGTAGATACATATCAAAACTTATTAATATGTTTTAACCAAATCACTTTTACTTGGTGGTCAAAATGTAAAATTCACATTGAAATAAACTTAGACACCACAGTACAGACCCTCAGATTTTCTTTTAATTCTAGTATTCAGAAGTCTCTTGCAGTTCAACAGTATCTTTAAATGGTTCCATCTCAATATGTGCATGATTTTTAAAAGTTATTTTAATGAATTTTAGCTCTCAAGATTGCATTGAAAGGCCGACAACTGATATATGCTAACTATAGAGCATTGGTCAAAATCTCCCATTATGATGACTTGAAAGCAAGCATCGTTCTAGGGTAAAGAGGATGGGTACTGGTACCTGAGCTATCACTTCCTGTCTTCTCTGCTGATAGCAACAATCTTGATAAGGACAAAATGAGTTTTGATTACTTATGCCCCAATCAAAAAACAGAGTGAGAGTGGCAGGCCATTTCTGATGGACCACTAGACAGATGGCAGGCAGAAGTGTTGTAATCACTCCAGATTTGAACAACTGTTTTGAACTGGTGGCTTCTATTCCAATGCTGATTTTTAATCTGGACAAATCAGTATGAGGAATAACCCTGCACTAGCAAGAACAGATCTTTTCTGTCTTTTATTTTCAGGATCCTAAGAACACCAATGATATAAGCATTGTATCCTATTATCAATCCCTTAAACTGTCCAACATTTAGTGGAAAGGCTTATTAAATATTCATATGCAGAACTAACTATTAGTTATTTAAATTAATATATATTTGTATGTTTTAGAATATTTGAGGTCAACTATGATGAAAAAATGTGGAGAGTTTGACTTGGAAACTACTGTCACTTTCTTGGCAGAAGATAGAGTCAAACTAGGAGTGACTGAATGTGAACATTCATCCATCGGTTGGTGAAACTATTGTCCCTTCAATACACCTGCTTATGGCATTGCTATATTTAAAGGCAAGATGACAGGCAGGATTAGTGCTATCAGCTGCACTTGATGGCACAGGCATCAGGGCATTTCTTACTGTGTATACACTATTAAAGGCATGCCTATTGTAGATCAATCAGATAATCTTGATACATTTGATGATAAAGTGAAATTGTTGAATAGCTTGGAGGCCATGAGAGCAATAAATGAAGTTACTCTTGAGTGACTGTTCTTTTTTATCAAGAGGACTCGACAGTGGGGACAGTTTGGGGTGGTTGTTCATCAGCTGAGTGGGTGCACTCATGTGCTCCCATGTGGAGTATTGCTGAGTTCTAGTCTGTCAACTTTCTTGATCAACATATGCCCAAGACCATTATGGGAGAATCATCTGTGCTTCAGGTGGAGGTGTCTCCAAAAAGCAGATGATTTTCATCTGTACAACTATTTCATCAGATTTGGATGGTGAGATCAATTTTAACAGCTGTGTTGGAAACTAGGGTCATAATGATGAAACTCAAAACTTGGTAGAATTGACCGATGTAGCATTGTGTGGCTGTCCCACAGTTGGAAGCCTTGATGGATTCTATGTTTGGCTACTGAGGTAACCCAAGGAGTGATAAGCATGCCTTGGTCATTTATATATTGCTGGCTGGCTGGCTGTTGGTTCTTTTTCAAATCAGGTTCTCTCAATTTCTTTTGTTTTAGAAAAATCTTAAAAAAAATCATGTTCAGTCCTGCTGTTACTACTCAGCCTACAGATGTCAAGAGTTTTTAGATGCAGTATTTAATAGATTAAACTCTTGTGCTCTGTTGGTTAGTTTTGATTTGACACATGGTATATTTCTGTTCCCTGATTGATTGCAACTGTACCATTAGAAATTGGCTGTTTCATGAATAGTCAGTTTACACTTTTAGAATGTGATATCCTCAGATAATCTGCAGTATGCATTTAAACATAGCTGTTTCTGAAACATATTCCTTGCTTAGGTCAGCAGATTAACTTCGTAGAAATTAATTGAAAGCAAACACTCAAGAGGTGGGGCAGGGAAGGAACTAAATTCAGGAATTTAAGATGAATATATCAAGGGTTTTCCAGCTCTCCTTTGGATGCTTTAATTCTAAACACAGAACTCAGTTGCCCTCGCTTTGCCACCTTTGGATTTGATGAGAAAAGGGAGGTAAACTGCCAAAATTTTGGGACATTTTAGCTGCTGGGAATATAGTGTCCATCCGTTAGCCAGTGCTCCTGACAGCAAGTATTTTGCAGCTGCTGTTCCAGATCTATTCAAACTCTCACAACTTATTTCTAGTTGCCATTTCACTCTGTTTTAACCTATAAAGACCCCAAGTCTCTCTGAAAACCTCACTTCACTTTGCTAGTAGCGCCCTTAGCTTAATCTCAAAAATGCTGTAAACTTGTGTTTCAAGAGATGATTGGCAAATGCAGAATCTGCTTTCTTGGTCAAAGTTTGTAATTTTTTGTCATTTCACCACATAGCAAAATGCACGTGTGTTTTGCATCCTTAGAGAATAAAGGCAGTAAGTGGTGCCCATGGTGGGAAAATTTTTTGTTAGACAAACGAAATTTTGATGGCTTGGATATCAGTACTATGTAATAATGTGCTTTTACTTGGCAAAGCAAAAAAGGTGGCTTTTGTGTGTGCATGTGTGTGGGAAGGGAATCTTATTAAGTCTAAATAAATAGACTGTAGAAACCATGGTAATACTTTACACTTCTGTAAAGCCTTTATTCAGAGGCTTTCAAAATGTTTTAACAATGTTAATTAAATTCAGTGCTCTTCCATTCTGTGTTAGCTTAAGTGCATATAGGGCCATCTTCATGTGCATACTGGTAGACTGGAAGAAAGCTCATGTTTGACTGTATGCAGCAGCATTGAACTGCAAGTATTTTCAAGGCAGGTGGAAAAAAAAAAGCTGTGTTCAAGTGAAACTGCACAGGGAATTGCCTCTAGGTAGGCAAAACATAATTACAACTTGAAATTTGGCCAAGGCATTTGTCTTAACACTCTTCCTCCTTTGAAAAAAATGTGCCACGTACCTAATAACTTTATTAAGTACAAGCAGTTATGAAATCTGTTCTTTGTTTCAATCAAAAGAAAACATTTCCTAACAGGACGGTGCTGTTAAGCACCAAGCTAGGGCACTGACTCATTACTAATTTAGACAGAGAGCCCCATCAGTGAATTACCAAACCTCTTTTTTTATAACACCGATGTTTTCCTTGGAGATCTCCCCTCCAAGTACTGACCCTGCTTTAGCCTGCAAGATCTGAAAGGATCATAGCACAAGGTGGTATGGCTTAGGGCTGTATATAAAATGATGAAGGGGAGAATGAAGCCCAGCCATGTGCTCCCTTTACTCAAGGCTGTAGTAGGAGAGGGAGGTGGCATTCAGTGAAACTCAGAGCTTCTCTTGCTTTCTGCAGTAAATAATCTGCCTGTGAAATTCACTGTTGCAGTCGGGGGTTATCCGGATAAACAGTTTATCAAGATTTTTAAGACGGATAAGGGGATGAACATTAATGATGTTTCTGATTATGTGGGCTAAAACAAAAAGATACAAGAATGTTTGGTTCTCTATTATTATTATTATTATTGTTAAAGTTAGGATATAAACAGACTGTCTTCCAGGGTCAGGCAAGGATCCCTTGTCATACTGCACACTCATTTAGTCTCTCTTAGGCCTTGTGTTTGTACCCTGCTTTTCCATGAATGTGATATTAGCTACTTGCACAGAGAGCATGTTGGAAGAACTGGGCTAAGGGTATGATTCAATGTGTTACGCCTGTGTTTCCATCTCTGTCTTCCTCACTGACTGTTCTCAGAGGACAGCATTATACTTCAAAAATGAATGCAAGAACTGAAAGTTTCGAATGTAAATAAGATATCTTTCTATAAGCAATTTTAGTCTGGCTAAGGCTAGGTACTGCTTCAGCAGTAAACAAATGAATCTGTTTGTCTGGGTTATTTTTTTTCTTTGTCAACTTATCACTCAGCGTGAGAAAGGAGTGTCTGTGTCATAATTAGTGCTTCATTTATTTAATTTGGAAGTACGAACAATAGACAGAAGGGGCCATTTGGCACCTAATTAGTTTGTTTCTGCTCAAAGAACATGACAAAAAATTTCCTTTCAGGTGAGCAAGATATGCAAGATAGACCTGTGGATATGCATTTTCACATTTGAGTAATAATTTTTGAGCGTTTCTCCATAGGTAATTTGATATCCTGATAAGTACAGCATGTAAAGGTACAGACCTTGAATATATTTTTTAAACTCAGATGACTATTGGAAACATTGTATCAATCTTTTAAACAGCAGTTGTGACTCAGTACCATACAACATCTCTCCATGTTTTTAGAAGCGCTACTATTTTGTTTGACCTCTTAGAAGAGAACAAGGCATCTGCTGCCCAGCTCCTGTTGTAGTTAGTTTCTACAAAATCCACATGGGATCACCTGAGATATGGCTTGATTCAGGTTACTGTTTTTCACTGCTGTTTTGTTGACATCACAGTAACATGTTAACTTTGATAGCTGTTATTAGTTGTTTGGTGCACTCTGCTCTGAGCAAGGATTAGGAAGACAAACAATCCAGACTCACCAAGGTTGTGTCCAAATAGTTCTATGGGTCTTGTCATGGTGACTCTCCAGCCCTGGCCAGTCAATCTGTGTGTGGATTACTAGGTCTGAAAGGGAATGAAGGAAGTGGAAGTAAGATGGTGCACTGCAGCAATTTGACCCAGTATGGCACTGGGAGATGGCACACCATACCCCTGGACCCTCTGCATGGGAAGCACTACTGGTTTCTGTAATGTAGACAGACTGTGGGAGGGCAGAACATTGAATTGCAGTAGGGGGATCAGTCTTCTTTGGAGAGGGGCATATTGTTGAGCATGGTATTTTTCACTCTTCTGTATTTACCCTTTTGCTGCAGAGGAAATTATGTACTGGAGAACACTCAGGATGTCAGTAGGCCTTGAATCACAGAATCACTAGGTTGGAAAAGACCCCTAGGATCATTGAGTCCAATCAATCCTATCAACCACTAAACCATGCCCCTGACCACCTCATCCACCTGTCTTCTAAATACCTCCAGGGAAGGTGAATCAAACACCTCCCTGGGCAACCTGTGCCAGTGCCCAATGACCCTTTCTGTGAAAATTTTTTTTCTGATGTCCAGCCTGAACTTCCCCTGGTGGAGTTTGAGGTCATTCCCTCTTGTCCTGTCCCCTGTCACCTGGGAGAAGAGGCCAGCTGCCTCCTCTCCACAACCTCCTTTCAGGTAGTTATAGAGAGCAATGAGGTCTTCCCTCAGCCTCCTCTTCTCCAGGCTAAACAACCCCAATTCTCTCAGTCAATTGTAAAACTTGTTCTCCAGCCCCTTCACCAGCTTTGTCACTCTTTTCTGGACTCGCTCCAGAGCCTCAATATCCTTCTTGTGGTGAGGGCTGAACACAGTATTCTAGGTGCAGGAAGAGCTTGAAGAAGAGCTATAAGAGGGAAAAGTGTTTATTCATCCAAAAGAAAAGGAAAGCTTCTTCTGGTAGAAAGGAAGTAAACATTGATTATCTGAGGAAAGACCTCAAAGGGAAAATTAAATGCAGTTTTTCTAGACAGACAGGCTGTAATGGTAAGACCTAAAAAAATTTGGCCCAAAGAAATCTATGCAGCCCCTGGTAGGTGGACTGGTGGGGGAAGCCAGTGAAAGGATTTTGAATAAGAGCGTCTTCAAATGAAGTCCAAATAGTAGGAGAAAGAAGGTTACTTCAAAGTAAAGAAGACAATGAAACAGTTTTATTAATGCTGTTCAATGAATGAACTTATAACTAATAGACTTTTATCACAGCTTCTTCATCTATCTCTGCAAAGAACTGTAGTTAGTAATACTGGTATTACAAGTTAGTTAATTGTAAATATTAACTGTAATAACATTGTAATATAAACACTGTAGTGTACCTTTTTATGTCAGATATCCTTGCAGAGGAATCAGTTTTTTCTTTGTTGTTTCTAGTCTTTGCCAGAGGTGTGTAGAAGGGGGAGGGAAATAAGGATTATTTTAATCCCCAAGTCAGACATGGGTATGTGAATGGACACTGGCATGCAGAGCAGCTAAATCTTTTATTCTGAAGCAATGTCCAGTAGCTCCTAGTATGGTCAATGATAAATAACATTGACCTGAAACAGGAATAATTTTTAGCCACCTTCACATATTCAGCTTTATGGAAATCTGAAAATGGAAGTTGATTTGTCTTTGTATCACTCTGTATATATGGCTCATTAAATGATTTAATACAATTAGAAGCTAAACATCCATTCTCTGAATCACTTATTTTTGCATTATACACCATCACATTAGTTTAGAATAAATTGAAAATAAACAGTCAAATAATAATAAAACCAGAATGTAAAAATAGTATTAACTTTCAAAAATCTGAAACAAAGATGTTTGGAACAAACACAAGTCTTTTTACTCTCTTCTTTTTACGACTGTCTTTTGAATCAGGGATTCAAACCTGAAATTACACAGAGGCATTTGCAGATGGTCTCAGAGAGAAATGAAATATTCACTCCATACTGGCTCAGTCTCAGGGTTTTTTTATTATTCTGGGTGTTGTGTGGGGCTTGTGTTGTTTTGGGTTTTTTCCTCCCCTGTAGCAGTTGCACTCATAGTTTTACTTTTAAGGGTTGTAGTAATTCAGACGAAGAGGAAGCTTTAGTCACTGGGGCTTGCAGTTTAGCCCCTGCAACAGAAAAGGTTCAATTTCATAATATTTTTAAGCTTTTTAATAAGTGATGAGCCACCTTTTTAGAAAATATAAGGAAAGAAAGTCGCTACTCAACCACCCCTTTCATGTCATACAGCAGTACTAAGTGGAGTTCCATTTTTAAGTATATGTCAAGTTCAGATTTTCCTTCCCCTCCATGACTGTGATAAGTGCCAGTCTTCCAACTGTTACAGATATGTAACATATCATGGTCCCCTAAAACTCAGCCGGAGAAGTTCAGCTAATACAAGACATATGCTAATGGGAGACTAACTTTGCATTATTTTTCAATTCTTTTTTTAATGTAGATGCCAGATGCCGTATCCAAGTTAACACTTTAAAACTGCTTGGTAAAAGTTATTAATAGATTTCATTACTGCAAGTCCTGATGCATGCCCCTTTGAAAAAAAATGGTCACTTATTAGAGACTAGAAACAGAATTTACTTGAATAAAATTATTAATAAAGCCCATCAAGACTTGTTTCTATTAGAATTGGTCTATGAATACTTCATGTCCTAATTTAGGGCTTAGGGATATTTAATTATACAAGCCCTCCAGTCTGAAATACTCATGCACCTTATTATTATTATTATTTAACCACCAGCCTTTAATGTTTTGAATGTATTTATAAAACATACTTGTCTTCTTCATAAAATTAAAAACATCTGCTGCAGCTTTTCGGTTAAAATGTTATGGACATGCAAGTCTGGTGATAGGTCAGTCTGCCATTTTGAATGGCAATTAAGCTGACAGTGCACCCTGTAGCAGTAAGACTGTAAAAACAAACAAAAAAGGCAGATGGTTCATTTAGTTTAGTAATTGTAATTTGTTGTTCATTAAACGGAATTCCCGCATAGGCATTCTCTATGCAGATGGAGTATATGGAGAAAATTTTATCCTGCCAACCTGTCCTAATAATTTTTTTTGTTAGTGTAATTTGCACCAACATTTGATAGGCAGCTGATTAGAGCAGTATGATTTCCTCAGAATTAAAATTAATTGTAAATTTTGCTGCTCTCATCAGTCTGCTTTTATGACTATCATGACCAAGCAGCAGGGGTTGGGCTCTGAAACACCAAATATCACAGCAGTATTTGTTGTGCTTTTTTGCTTTTTGTGATGATTGAACCTTTTAATGAAGGGTTAATGGAAGAGGTTTTTCCTACCTACAGAAGATGACAATTAGTGGGAAAATATTTTAGGATGATTCTAAAATATACTTTGAGTGGAGGAATGCCCAGAGTTAAAAAACCAAACTCAGTTATTTATGCTTGAGATGTTTTTCAGTCTTGTTAAATGTAGTGGTAGCATTATAGCTCCACACATTTGATAAGCAGAAAGAAAGCTTATGGCCAGTTATAAAAATGTTCTTAAAGGAAATAAAACCATATTGGCTAATAGGTTTTATACAGGGAATTTTTTTCTCCCTTACAGTATAAAATTATGTTAAATAAACTTCAAAAGTAGGAAACTAGTGCCCTCTTGATGATTATAATTACAGAGCCGCTCAGTTTGATAAGCATGATAAAGTTGTTCTCTCCTAGATGGCTTAAATTACAAAATAATTATTTAAAAATAAATATTAGAAAATCTTAATACAAATGTACACAGTCAATTCTCAAGGCAAATCTGACGGGCCAAGGGCAGCTTAGATACTTTACCTCACTTGATAGTGTAGCACTTCTGTCAACCTGCAGTATTATAAAGCAGATAAAATGCTGGATGTAAAATCCAGAATGCAGTCCTATGAGGTCTGGTTTGCTTTTAGACTTGTATGTCCTGATATTTTTGGCGGTTGATCTATTTTTTCCTCCATTGCAACCTAATATTGGTAAGGCAACACAGCAGGCAAGTGAGGGCTGATGTCCTTGTGTTATTCAAATCAATGTCAGCCACATTGTTCATATCAGTTGTACCATGTAACCTGTGGAAAACCTTAAAATTTTAAAAAAGCAGACATGTGGGGTATAATTGGTACAGTCTTACAGTATGAAGCAACATTCTAACTTCAGTAATTTTTCTCTACTAGAAACTAGGGGTGCTTTACATTGTAAGTCTTTTTCTTACAGGGGCTGGAGAAAAAGTCTTACGAGGAACAACAGAGAACTGGGGGTGTTTAGCCTGGAGAAGAGGAGGCTGAGGGGAGACCTCATTGCTTTCTACAACTACCTGAAAGGAGGTTGTGGAGAGGAGGCAGCTGGCCTCTTCTCCCAAGTGGCAGGGGACAGGACAAGAGGGAATGACCTCAAGCTCAGCCAGGGGAGGTTCAGGCTCAACATAGGGAAAAAATTCTTCACTGAGAGGGTCATTAGGCAATGGAACGATCTGCCCAGGGAGGTGGTTGACTTGCCTTCCCTGGAGGTGTCTAAGGTGCAGGTGGATGAGGTACTGAGGGGCATGGTTTAGAGATTGGTGGGAATGTTTGGACTCAATGATCCGGTGGGTCTCTTCCAACCTGGTGATTCTATGATTCTATGATTCTGAGGTGCAGTATTCACAGGGGTGAAATTCCCCTTAGAGCTGCAACTGTTTATGTGAGAGCATGCTTGACCGGTTACCAGTTTTCATTAATATGTTTTTATCTCAGAATCTTAAATTTTTAGAATTAGCTATCTAGGAACTGGGGTGTAAAGAGTGAAGAAATTCTTCTAGTTTATAACTTGACTCTTTTTTTCTGCAATATATGAACAAGACAGTGTTTATTGTAGTCAGAAAAATAGTTGGCATGATTGTGTGTAAGTGAAGAATCTCTGGATTGTCTCAAAGTGTTAGCTGCCCATTTGCAGACAAGCAAGCTTTTAGTGTGCTATTTAGGTCAATGGATGGAGGGGAGAAGATGTGTTTAGGCGACAGATTTTAAATCACCATAATATAAATATGCTTCCCTTTTCATCCGGAATTTGCTTTCTTTCAAGGTAATTTAGTGAAGCAGACATGCACTTATGCCTGTCTTTGTAATTTTAGGGATTAGGATAGTGAGGATTAAATGCTGACCCTTAATCTTCAATATCAACTTTAAGAGCGAAATATAATATGCAAATGGAATACATTCATTTTCTGTTTATATATTTTAATCTCTGTAATTTAGTTTTAAGAAGATGGAAACTCATCTTTGCCTTATTTATTTTGAATCCCGAAGCAAGATGCCATTAAAATCTTTATCCCTGTATCTTAGAGGATAAATGTTTATCCTTTAGGGATTAAAATATAATTTTTTTAAAAAATGAGTTTAACCTAACACTCTTACATCAATCCAAGAGTTCTGTGTGTCTGATTTAAATGTATCTTTGAGTGTCACGTCAAACATTGATAGTGGGGAAAAAATCATCCTGTGTTTATTTTCTAAAATCAGTGAATGGAATTTGCATTAACAGAAATCAATTGGTTACTGTACCACAGATCAATTCTGGTCAGTTCATTGTAAGCTTTTCCTGAAAGTCCTGGTTATATTTGAAGCATAGACCTCAAAGTCTGAGAGAGTATTTATAAAGATTAAATATTCTGCAATTATAGACAAATAGGAGATCTCAACTAGCACAAATAAACAATGTAGTATTAAGAAATCAGATCAAAAGGAAATATATAATATGAAAACCTGGCAAATAAAGTGGATATGTGACTAGTCATCTTTTTGACACTAATACAACTGAAGTAAATTGCAATTAAAATGCTTGACCCAATTAGATTTAATAATGGATGCCCACATAGATGTGATTTTAAAAAAATAAATAAAAATCTTTTGACAACACTATCCCCGAAACATTTTTAGATCAGGCCATCATATTGATTGCTTTAAGATCTTCTTGCCACCTTTCTCTAGGTTTGCTGATTTTAATTAACATGGCAGCTTGAAGGTCTCTGAATAATTTTGTAGCTAATTTGTGTTTTCCTCACACTGAGGATTTAGAACACCCTGGTACGAGCTGTACATTAAAGTCTGTATCATTAAATGGTAAATGGATAACAGTAATGCACCACATTCCTGCCCAGTGAGTCATCATTCAAGGATCATATTTTGACAACCATAGTCTGACAAAGAATACTTCTTTCTGTGACAGTTCTTACGTATTTTGATGTTCTTTGGAGAGAAAAGTGCTACCCAGACTGAGGCAGTTGTAAGAACACAGATCAGCAGGGATACTGTGAGAGCTGAATAACAGCATAAGCAATATATAAAAAATAAATATGCCACCTTTCAGTTTTGTTTCTATTATGAACTTAGAAGTTGCATTGGACTGCTGCACATAGTTTGTCAGGAAACTCCTGAAACATCTAATTGTTATTTATGGATGAATTCGCTCAAGAAATAATGGAGAAGTAAATGAATGTGTGTTCATAAATCTGTTTCTCTGGTTTTGGGATGTTCTTTGGCCCTGAGGTGCCTCAGAGGAAAATAATAAAAAAAAAATGTAGCCTTGTATCTTAAGGATAAAGGTTTGTTATTGTATCTGGTCCTATGATAGACCTTGTAAAAGTGAGGAGCTTCTTTGTGTCCTTATCATTCCCAAACACTTCTGTGAAAGCCAGAAACTATCTGGATTTTACTGTAAGTTTCACATTTTATTGATTTCCTCAATTGTATTGAATGAGAAAACATGTTACATGGTAAAAATGCAGTCACACCTTCATTACTGCCCAATAGAGACCTAACAAGTGTCAAGTGTTTTAGTCCTACTTTACTGATACACACCTGAAAGTTTGTGAAAGTACACAGCAAGAAAGGTCAAGAAAAAGGCATATTACATGCTATCCTATTCTCAGAGGTAGCCAAGAGACGTATCTAGTATTTTAAGGCTTATCACAATGGTAACTTTGCATATCAATGTCATTTTAGCAATTCTTATTTATGATAGATTCACTAGCATATTTTAAAAAATGTCAGAACGTCTAAGGGCAGATACTTGGTCCCTTCATCAAAGATTATATTGTACCTTCTAAAACTTTGTCTGTGTTAATGGAGTGCATCTAGAGGACTATACACTGTTACAGATGATGCTAGTGAAGACAGATTTTTCCTGATGTTTTCTGCTAATTTCATGTTATGATATATTTGGCTTAAGATGTCAGCAGGGTTGTCCTCATGCAAAAAGAGACTCTGTTTTAACTGTGTGTTGGTGTTGATTGCTCAATGTGGGTAGGGTAAATAAGTGAGATGTCTAATATATGGGTATACGGGTACCTGAAGTTATGAGTGTAGCCAAAAGTACCTAACAGACCTAGAGTAGTTTAAACAGTTAAAGGTAGCAATTTTGTATGATGTCCAAAATAAAGATCACTGTCGATGAAAAGCATATTTTCTAAAGGTTCTAAAATGAATGAAAATACTTTTTCTTTAAATGACAAAAAGGAACTTTCCCCAATATTCTTCTTGTAATATTTTTAAGCCCAAATGATTGGAACTAAAAATTACAATTTTTTAAAACTGTATGAAGAAAAATAATGAAATAAATTCCAACAGACCTGCAGATTTCTCAACTGACCCTTTTTTTCTGTGGGAGTATGGCTGATGCAAAGTTTGTTGTGACACTAAACAAGAGTCAGGAAACTGTTTTTGCTGGGGCAGCTGAACTCTGTGGTCAAGGGAGTTCCACTGATACCAGCTCATGATGCCCAAAGTTATAAATCTTACCTGGAACCAGTTGTCAAGAGGAAGAGGCTGAAACTGAGGCAGCGTGTAGATGCCAATATTTTGCTTAATGCCTTTAATAAGAATGTGTTGGCTAGCCTATTTTAAACATGACACAGGCAGACAATGTAAACTTTCATATTAAAAGCTAGTCAAGTTAAAACTTAAATTTTCTCTAAAGGTTTCTCTCAGTTTAGCTGAGGTAAAGGTTTGTAAGTTGTGATTGGAAACATATTCTGACATGTTAGAAATACTCCTCTAAAATTCTGAAAGATCCACATAGACAGGAACTAGTAGCAGCTACAGTGTCAAGAGCATAAGTGCTATCTATGAGAAAATTTGCTAAATAAGTGGGCAGCTGCTTTCAGCACTAGCTGCCATTTTTCAGTGGTCTTCACAAGTGGCCATAAGTAATAAAAATTTCTGTAGCCCTTCAGGGAAGTGCACAAGAGATGCTCGTTTGAGGGCATTAGGACTGATTGTACAGTAGGTGCCTAAGGCGTGAGTGAGGTTCAGAGGAGTCAGCCTGAGTGATGGTGCCAAGCCCTGCACCAAATCCTGGTCCTGCTGCTGCCTGCTGATGTTGGAGGCTCTGGAGGGTGCAGTTTCTTCTGCTTCAAGTTGTCATTAGCATCCTTAAAGATACAAGTCTTTCAGAGACAAGCCAGATTTAGCATAGATTTCGGGAAAGGCTGAATTCAAGTAAATTTTTTCTGAAGGAAGGGTAAGAACAGCAGTAACAAATGCCACACAGAAGCATACACAGCTATACTAAAAAGCATGCATATTGGTACCTGACTTCTAGATGCCCAGATATGCTATATCCCAAAATATCCATATCTTACAAGTGTAAAAACATAAAGCAGATAAGTCCATCTAGCCCCAGAGTGCATCTGTGCATTTCCCTGTGTGCTGTGGCAAACCAGAATAACTTTGTCCTGTCTTGAGCTGTACACCGTAAGCACTTATCCAAACCTTGATTTCTTCAGGCAGTGGAAGAGTTGTGTGATTCACTGGCCTTATTAGAGTAATTGGAAGTCTCCTAGCAAAAAGTCCAAAGTCACTGTGACACAAATGGGGAAAGGGATGAAAACCAAACCACTTTGGCCTAATAATTTCTTCTAATCCTTTAAAGGCACTGATTGTTGGGATAGTCTCCATGGCACTAACCACCAAAAGTGCATGAAATATTTGTTGCAAAGTAATAGTTCCTTGCGGAGTTCACTTCCAGTGCTCAAAACTCTGTCCACTTAGAAAAAAGCAACAACCATTATAACCTCTGGGACCAGTCTTGCTGTAAAATCAATATTTGAAGGTAATCACTTTGTATCTGATGCATGAGCCTGGGTGATTTTAGTGGCTGCCTGTTGTTAATATGGACCACTGCCTAATCGTCATTCCAGAAGAGAATCCAGATGTCCCTTACTCTCTCCCTCCAGCCCACCATGGCTTTCATTACTAGAAAAAAATTCCTAAAAGGTGATGTCATTTACTGTTAGGAGCTGAACAGGACAAAGGCCATCTCTCCTCACACCTTTAGGCTAGTGAACAGATTTTAAAATTAACACCTCACCTCAGCACCAGAGATGCATGTGATTTCATGTACCAGTCTGTATGCAATACAGCTTGAATAACCTTGAAGTCCTTCTGGCCTGTATCTTTTGCAATAAAGTCTCAGTTCTCATGCCCCCACATGTTGTAGCAGTGGCATAGATTTTTTTTTTCAGTGTGTTTAGTAAGGAGAGGTACAAATATGACATTTGACTCCTGACTTCAGTGGCTGTATTCTACATGTAGTATTCAAATACCAGCACGAATGGCACAAGTTGAGAGAGATGGAATTTGCTCTCAGTCTTTTGGTGAGTTACATTCTTAGCAACTGAGTTAAAGCATTATTTACAGAAGATACCTGATCTTTTTTTGTTTGTTATTCTTTCTTTTCTTCCCATGGAAACATTCTGGTAAAAAACCATGAGTCTAAATTGCCTCCAAATACAAGGAAATCTTCAGGTGTTTCAAGCCAACCCATGTGTTTGCTGTAAAACACTCCATAAGTGCACTTCATACTGTTTACAGAAACATTTCTGCCTGTTTGAGAATTGCTGTTTGTTTGAGGTTGTTTTGTTATGGAGTAGGTAAAAATGTAGCCAGCAACCATATTGTAGGAAACCACCCCTCTTTATTTTAAATTTGCATTTGTTTCCTCTTATCTGACTAAGATGATGCTGAGGACCTTTCAGGCCATGATTTTCGAGAGATATTTAAATTCCCAGTTAACCTTTTTATCACTTCTGTTAGAGGCAATGTTTTCAACAGAATTTTCTTTCACCTCAAACTTACCATTACCCATAATTTTCCTCTCCTATTCTTAAAGCTGGACTGTTTAACAGTCAGGAAAAGCTTGTTTTCACAAGGATTAGATTTTCAGAGAATTCGTAGTCATGATTTTTGGTGAGCTATGGAATACAAGTTACATAGTGTTTCAGTTTAAAAAAGCCCTTAAATTAATTTTAAAAGTTGTGGGACAGAAGACTTCTCTTAAAGAGGGAGGGAGGGAAGTGTGTTTAATACACTATCCTGAGCTTACTGTATATTTCAAGTAGATATATACCTTGCTGCTATGAATCTTTGACAAAGTGCCAAGTGCTGCATTGCCAAAGGTATAGCATTTCATTTATTTCTTTAGGCTCAATAGCGGTTACTGGTAACATGTGTTTGTAAGGTGTCAGTTCTGATGGAATTTTTTTACCTGGACTGTTTCCAAGTAATGTTGGTATGTGTTTAAAATGCTTTAAAAATAAATCAGACTTTTGTGTTTCTGAAATAGAAATTCCAGGCAGAGTGATAAAGTGGGATTCACTTGCCATCACAATTTTTTCTCTCTATTTTGTTTATGGGAAGGGACTTTGCTTTTTTTTTTTGTTTCAGTAGCTAAAACAATATAATAACTAGGAGTAAGTACTCAGGACAAATGTCTAATATTTTAAATGAATTTTTAAATAAATTTTTTTTTCCTCTGTCAGAAAATGCTTTTAAAGTTGCTTCCCTTATCTAGTTTCTTTTTGCTACTAGATCTGAAATTTGTGGATTGAGACTTTGCACATGCGTTCCTGTGGCTTTGAAATTTTTGTCGCTTCCCTTTTTGAGGCACAGAAAGTTAGTATATCCCTTTTCATACTGAGACCTTATGTTGATTGCTGTACATACCTAGGATCTCTTCCAGGGGAGGCATTGGACATATGCTGTATATGCTAAGGGATGCCTAATAACACCTTTCCCCCTAATTCTGTAAAGATTCCTAAAAAAAGGGAATATGGCTGTGAAAAATTCAAGTCTGTGGGTCCTCAGGACATTATAGCCAGAGAGAACCCCCCTGTAAGTGGAATTAAGACGCCTGCTGGGAGCAGACTTTCTGCAGCAGTACTTAGAGCCTCTGATCTCTGCACGCTTTCCCCAGGTGACAAACTTCCCCTTCGCTTTGTGGGCATCTGCTACCCTTGGCTCTATCTCCTGCGGATGACTATATAAATGTATCAGACTGGTAAGGCAGCCACATAAAGTTTTCCAGCACTTTGTACCAGCTGTTCAAAAGAAGCTGCTTAATGATGATGCCCTGGTTCATATACCCTACACCTGCATTTGCAGAGGTGCTGAGCACCTGCAGATACTAACATGCTTTGTTCACTCTTTGTGAAAATTTGGCCTGTACTGTCTCAAGCTAAGCCTCTACAGCTGAAATTCCAACCCCTCGAAAATAATTGACTGGGTTTTTTTTGAAAATAACAGGAAAAAATAGGAGATGCTGGGTCAAATTTTGTGTCAGTTATTTTTAAAGCAAATGGATTGACATATATTAGACATATATATAACCTTTACCTTTGTCTGCCAGTTGAACCTCTTGTCTTTATTTAAAGAAAATTATTTTATTTTCTTGAGGATAGACTTACTGTTGATTATTCTGTGCTGTGATGACTTTTTTTTTATTTTTCAAAGGATGCTGAGATTTAGAATGATTTTACAATTTTATAATGGTATAATCTATAGGCTATTTATAAAGGGTAACGATACTGAAAAACAGATATTCAATATTCAGCATTTTCTGTGAATATGCAGCAGTGAATATTTGCAGCTACATTTGCTCCCAAGCTTCATTGTGTATCTGGAAGCTTGATAATAACAGTTCATATTTTCTTACCAAACTGATAATGTGTTATTAATTCAGATGAAAAAAGAAGTAGCCCTACCAGATTCTTCTGTTTTGTCACAGGTTTGAAATTTTATGAGAACCAGACTACACATTCCTCTGCTGTTAGACAGTATTATTTTCAGAGATGCTAACCTGTTAGTGATTAGCCCAGGCTGGTGTCTTGGATGCTTGTGGTATCAGAAAGCCTTTCCCTGAGGACTTCTCTGGTCCAAAGAGAATTTCCACATTTGAGCTTGAAAAAGATGGTCTGAACCTGTGCATATTCCCAACTAAGGGTCAAATCCCATGAGTCCATGGGAATTTTGCCTGAGTAAAGACTGCAAGATTTGACCCTTTGGGATTTATTTTTTTCTTGTACAGATGTTTAAGTCATTTAACATTACATGGTCCAGTGTTCAAAGAATTAGCTGCCTAACAGACCTCTTGCTTCTAACCTTAGCTAATTCACTGTCTCTGTTTATTGGTGGCTTTGTACCTAACTAATCCTATATGACAAATTAAGGAAAACTCAGGCCTCTACTGAAACAATTACCAAGGAAAGTAAAATGCAAAATTTCACAGACTGTATATGACCCAAAATATGATTTTTGTAGAAAATAGCCATCATCTTTGCAATATTACTATTTTTCGTAGTAGAAGGCAATTTGTATTGTATAAAAAAAACCCTACTGACCTTGCACCTACCAGGACGTATGGAAGGGGAAGACTAGTATGAGGTAAATGTCAAAGAATCCAGGCTGGACCCGTCTATTTAGTATCCTGGAACTCTTGTTGGCAAGAAACAAATGCTCTTCTTCCTCACTGAGTTTGTCTTATACAGCCAGTCATATGAAATGCCTTTCATAATCTTTTTGCAGTCACAGTAGAGGAGAGAACACAACTGTACTAATGCCATTTGCTTCTGCTAAGGACAAGAGGAGACAGAAGCTCTATTTCTAAATTTGGCACACTATGATTTTACTTATTGATTTACAGCGCACTTATTATCATAGCAGAACATTATGATGAACATAGCTGAAGACTGAACATTTGTTGAAACATGTCTGAGGCATTTCTACATGTTGCTTGAGGGATGAATTAATTTACATGATGTTTTACTTTTTAAATAAAACAATTTATTACAGAAATCAAAATGTCAAATCTAAAGGCTCTTATCTGTGAACTCTAATAAATTATTTCCTTGAAACTTTTTTGGAGCAGGACTCTCCACATATTTCTCCCTCAAGCCTAAATTACGCAAACAATAAGTAACAAGTTATTATAAGTGTAATGGTAATTAAACATGAAAAAAACTACTTGCTTTGATTTTAGTTGATTCTCCCTTTAGATAAAAGTGTCTCTTTACTGCAGATATTTATATTTTCATTGCTTCAAGTTTTTTAGTGTTTTTCAGCCTTTTGTCCTTCATTTTTTTAAGTGGTCACTTACCTGCATATGTCATTAGGTGAGTGTCTCTCAGGTGTGATTAGCCTCCTGTGTGCTTGCAGTTTTTTGGCAGTAGCAGGATGGTGGTTTCTGTTTGCATGCTGGTAAGGTTCTGGTGATGAGCCATTAAATAAAATGATCTGTCCCCAGGCCAACCAGCTGGTTCATTGCCAAACAATAATCAGTACAATTAAGTACCAAAGATTGGACTACTCCCTTATTGCAAGAGATCTCACTGCAGCCACCTGGAAAAGCAAAGAGCTCAAGAGGGGAACAGTGATCAGAACATTTATTTTCACTGAAGTATACTAATGTCGTTGGGGTTTTGCTTTGTTCGTACAGGACTTAGATATCCATACATTTAAAATCAGCATTTAAATTTTCAATTCCAGCTTTATTTTTCTTTCAAAGCTTGGAGTTGAGAGAAGGAAGAGATGCAAGTAGGAGAGAACTGACTTGATTTCTGAGATTACTTGTTCTTGACTAACTTTTTTATTAAAACGCAAGACTATGGGCCCATTGTATTTCCCTCCACCACAAAGACTGCTGTATCAGTTGCTGCTGTACTCATGCACAAATTTGAGCAGTTTAGTAGTGGCAACAAAGCAGAAATCTGTCAGATTATTCAGGGAACAATTTTTTATCATTTACTTTTTAATTCACTGCTGGAAATGCCAATTTTGTGTTCCATTGCTGGTCTCAATTTATTTTCTGTAGCCTTGCAAGCAATATTTTTTCATTTGTCTAAAACTAACTGAATTCTGAGGGGCTGAATTTCACTAGGATATGCCTTTTCTACCCATAAAGGCAGTAGCACCGTAAACCACACCAAATCTAAACCAATGTATTTTTAAAGTTCTGTAAACAGAGGAAATTGCCAAACATGTTAGGTATTTGAATATTTTGCAGCTGACCACGGCTAATCAGATAGAAGGTCACACCTAATGTACACAAAGGAGTGCTTCAAATCTTATTCATATATAATAACTTAGGAAAACCCTGCCTTTTTTTTGTTACTTTGAGCTTCAAGGTGTTTGAGTGTGAAAGGGAGGAAAGAATGTAGCCTATTTCTTCTTTTCAGGAACATAACAATTGTAGAAGCTCATAAAATCATAAGTCTCCATGTTTATGACATCTGAGAAAGTCAGAAGATATAATGATATTAAATAAATGTTGGCATAGTCCTCTGGAGATGCAGATAATATACAGATTTTACTGATGGAGGAACTGAGTCACATGATTGTCAAGTTGTTTGTTATGGTTTAAAGCTCAGCCACCGTTGAAAGTAGTAATCAGTTATCCCCAATCGTATTTTCCAGATCCCCTCTCTAAAAAGCACTAAGGAGGAGTTCTGAGAAAGATGAAAATACATGGGATAAGAAGTCATTCTAGTTTCACCAGGGGTGGCTCAAAGATCTGTGAATGCCAGGTCTCTTCTAGGGCAAAATAGAAAGAAAGAAAGACACAAATGAAAACTCTTTTAAGACTTGGAAAAGTCAGAAGAAATGTGAAAGCAGAATGAGTTAATACTAGCCAAAGAAGTGAGGGGAAATAAGAATAGCTTTTCAAATATATTGGAGAAAAAAGAAATAATGATTGAAAAAACAAGCTCAATAATAAATGAAGAAGGTGACGAAATGAAAGCTAGTTCTGAAATGGCTGATGCACTGAGCTCCTTTCAAAATCAGTCTTTGAGAAGAAAAATAAAAAGAGTAAGGACATAATAGTTCAATTAATTAGGACCTTTTCAAAATAGTTGTTGATAAAAATAGTAAGGCAGCACTTAAAAAATGGAATAAACACAAATCAGCAGGTCTGGATGGTAAATATAATATAGTCTTAAGAGAATTAGATAATGAGTTTACATAATCACTAGTAATTAATTTTGAAAAAAAAAGTACAATCGAGGAATATAATAGGACTGGGAAAAAGCAAATCTAACACCAATCTTTATTAAAAGGAAAAAAAGAATAATTTGGGTAATTACCATAGGGCTGCCTGTTATTGTTTATAAAGCTTAGTGGTGTGATAGGCACTTTACCAAAGATGCAAGAACCATCTTTATGCTGAAACAATTTAACTTTCAACTTGATATGTCTTAGTTGAAGATAACCTAAAAGTAAAGTGGTTTGAAGAATAAGGACAGTAGGCATACAGGTTTTTCTTGGTTCATTCTCTATGTGTACATGTCTTCATGACTCCTTAAAGATGTGTGCTCTATTTGAAGTAATAACAATGATTAAGAAATAAGATAACAAACACTATTTCTCTGATGCTGAAGGTTTTACCCCATACTTTCTCTTGTCTCTGCTTGCTAAACCCAAAGGCATTTTCAGAAGGCCAAGAATATCCAGGCAGGTGCTACTTGCTTCCTGGCTGTTGCCTGGCCCCTCTGATTGACTCATGTGGAGATAAATAAGATGGACCTGTGCTTCAAAGAGCGCTTGACGATAGTTTGCTCCTGAGCTTCACATATGCTTACACAGTATGGGAAGAAAAGTTAGCATGCAGGTAAAATAACGGAAGTGGTCAACTGGTCTTGCTTACCCACAGGCTTCTTGGGTGGATAGCTTGATCTGGCTCTCTCTTTTACTCTTCCCAACACCTGGTTCCAAGTGGGTGCACCCAGGATCTTCTAGGGGTTTAGGAAGAAGGAGGGATCATGCCATCTAGTGGAACTCCCTCCCTTTTTTACAGCTCTTTGAGAAACACGGAGGAGAACATGGGTTATGAAGGTCTGAGTGAACTTTGGACCACTTCCTAAGGTAACGCAGGAATGCAGTTTCGAGGGGGTAGAAGAGAGTGAGGCAAACAAATGAATTTAAGAGCAGAAAATCAAGCAAAATATTTGGAAACTGTGATATAATAAAAAAAATAATATGGATGAAATAATATCATAGAACTTTGATTTAATGAAGAGCTAGATAATCAATTTTGTGAAAGATTTTGGGCAATTAAGATGAACTTGAATGTGTCCATATTGCCATGTGAATTTTCCATTTGGTTGCTGGAGTGCAACTTGTATTCTGGGGATAGAGTAAGGTGTTCCGAGGTGTTCTGTGGGTACTAGTGAAAGACTCAATTTGTTCATTATGTGATTAAGGAAAAGGAAGTAAATAGACCATTCATTAAATCTGCAGGTTGTACTAGAACTGGGAGGTGTTGCTAACACCAGCGAGGACAGAGTGCAAAGATGTAAAAAGAAGCGAGAACAGACTAGAAATATGGACAGGAAATCACAAAATGGGATTCAACCTGGCAAATGGAATCCGATACATCTGCTGAAATAATAATGCAAAATGCAGATATTCAGCAGGAGAAAGACACATGTAAAGAACTGATGTTGCAAAAAGGCCTAGGGGTAATAGCGGGTAGCAAATGGGGTACGAGTTGGCAATATGATACAACAACCAACCGCCTCCCCCCTCCCAACAGTTCAGTTCTTGGTTGTGTCATGTTATAGAATAGAAATGGAATAAACCCCTTCAATAGACTATGATAAAACCACAGATATAAAACTGCATACAGCTTTAGGCATGTCATAAAACAATAATAGATACGAATAGATGTAGTAATTGGAAACTCCCTTATAGTGAAATGAGACTGGACAATGAATTTTGAAGCATATAATAAAGTCATTCTGCATGGATGGATGAACGCTGTGGTCTTTTTCAGTTTTAATTTTCATGTTTCCATACAAGGCAAGTAAAATGAACAGTAGTTATTGTTTAACCAAGTATCTTTGCACATCAAACATGTTAATTTCAGTTTTTTCTGGATCAGATATTTTGTTAACCATGACATCTTGGCACCAAATTAACCACAATAAGCTGTCTCTAACCCAAATTGTTCAGTTCATTGTGAGGTGATCTGTAGTAGGATGTGTTAGTTTTCTTCCCTGACATAGCAGATGAAGGAAAACCACACAGAAGAAAAGACCATTTTAAAACACTCTTATCTTTACCTGTATTTTTAGATTTTTGGACATTTACAGTTAGACTATTTTTCAACCACTAAGTTGAAAGTCATGTTCCTTATAGGTAAATATAAATATTACTATGCATGCCCCATTATAATGTAATCAGGCAGTGAATCTTGATAATTTACTCTGCATTTTGCATAGGTGACTTATCTTTTTACTTAAGTCTTCTCTCCTGGAAGCGGGCTTTTTGGTAAATGCAGAAATGGAGGGAATACTGTCCTTCAGAACAGTGCATCCGGAAGCAGAGTACAGAAGGATAAAACAGTTGCTGATAGCCCTTCAGTAAGTACAACTGTTGCTCCAAGCATCTGTGGTTGCCTCAGACCTTTTGATTTGTATCCAGCTGTTTTTCTCTGCCTTTAGTATTTCTAGATCACCAATCAGGTCCTATTTGCCTTGGCCTTTTTGGCAATGCTTTATCCAAAAGCGTACTCAGAGTTAATATAAAGAGTCAGGTGAGACCCTTGGCTGCCCCCTTGCCCATGTCTTTCTCAGAAAAGAGAATATTTAGATATTATCCGTTGTAATTTTTCTTATCAAACCAACTACTATAGCATTCAAGTATGTGCATTGACACATTGATAAGAAAACAAAAGACAAATAAGTATTTCAGTAATATTTCTATTGTAGAAGCAGCAAACAAAGATTTTTAGTTACTAATGTCATTGAAAGTTTGTTTTAATTAAACTGAAATTGTCCACTGCTCTCTTCTACTTTATAAAAGTGTCTCTTAATATCAGCATGGAAAGATAATTTTTATTGACATGAAGCTGCCAATACAGTTGAATGTTCTAAAACTAAACATTTTTGCCACTGGTAGATGAGTCTGTCTCAAAGTCTGACCTGTTTCTCGATAAAGAAGAGAAATCAGATTTCATCATGGAATTAAAATCACATTTAGGAGATTCTACCAATATAATGGTACTTTACCATGTTGGGGTTTTATTTCACCCTTGCTTAGGCTCATTAGTAATACATTTAGCAAGACAGGAAGACCCTTCACGTCAAGTAGCTTGATTATATATTTGTTTAAACTAAGTTAAAATCATGCAAAGGACAAAAATTACAAGACAATAATCCTTTATTTCCAAGTAATATTGAGTAAAGTAATAGTTGCATGTTTTCTCTAGCAACTAAAATTAAGGGTTATAAATAAATGAACAAGCCCAGAGTAAAAGTACAAGTTGAATATTTGGAAAAGATGTACAAAGTTTTCATTTTTATCACAGTAGTTGTGCTACACTTTTGTTGAGCAGCTTACAGATCTTGAGTCTCTACCTTCTCTCTTAAATATGCCTCTTAATACCTTGTTAAATTAGCTTGTTAAAATAGCTTTTGATTTACTGTGTTCATGTAAAAGTTTCTGATTTTTAAAACATATATTCTGGTGCACACACACAACGTTTAAGATGAGAATTGGGCTATTAAAGTTTCCTATTTCTCATCACAGCTAAAACGGACTAGAATTGTACATTTAGCTGTAGGATAAAACATGTAAGCCTCTTAAAGGGCTTTTTGACAGTGCCAGCCTGGTAGGTCTTTTCTTATTAATGTATTTATTTCTGTGTGTATTTTTTTAAACAGAGTGATGGATTTTAAAGATATTGTTCAACCACAGAAAACAAATAACAAAAGTAAGCTGAAATTCTGAAAAGGCTGAATAAGGTCTTCACTAGAGGAGAGAGAAAACAGCCCAAAGTTCCAAAGTGTCCATCCTCAGTGCTGTTAGGTACAGGTACCATAACTCACACTAGTGGTAACTGCAGCCTGAAAAGCATAAGAACAGGAGACCATGTTCCTGAGGTTTCGTTCTTTCTGTCTCCGACTTCAGAAGCACATCAGCTGCAAGTTACAGATATACACTGGCCAAGCTGGTGAAAATGTGATTGTACATGGAAAGGAAAAATTCAGGAATATGATGGCAGCTATGTATCTCCAATAGAGTCACCCTGTAGACATAAATATATTGTCTGGATTGATTTTGCTTAACTAAGGTAAAAAAAAAGAAAACAGTAGCAAGGACTGATGCAGTTTTGCGGTGCTTTCTTAATCAGTTCTACAATAAAATTGTTACAAATAAAATGCCGTAAATTAAGAGGTTTTTTTGATAAGAAGTTTCAATGCAGTTTAGTTATTTCTTCGTAGTAACAATAATTTTCAATATTTTACCAAATAAATAGCCACCGTAATTTCTATGGGACTGTTACTTTTTTTCTTGAATTTAGGAACCAGAGGTATCAGGCAGACACATGCATAGCAGCAAAATAATTTCTTTAGCAGTGGATTGCTTATATTGCAGGTATCTCAACTTCTCAGAGCTGATTAACGCTCTTAGTAGTATTCCTAGCGTTTTAGTAGTTTCTGTCTTGCTTCTGCCATTTTATGTGATGTACAGTAAATGGGTGAGAAACTAAGTAAATACCCAGAGGAGGATCAAAATAATTTATACTACACCACAGACATTTCAAGTCTTAGAGTCTCTGAGCAACCACTTGCTGAGCTGAGTAGCTCAAAATGGTAAAGTATACTCCATAAATCAAAACTCCAAGTCAGGGTATCTGAAAAAAATGTTATTTTGCCAGTGTTTTTATTAAAAACAGAACAAAATATGTACTTCAACATAGGTTTTTTGCAGGCTTCAAGGAATTTGAGGATTTTGATAAAACAAACTTCATTTAAATGAATAAGAGCTGTATCCAATAAGATATATGATTATCAAGCTTTCTAATGATTCCAGTGGTATTTGTGCAAAATACTTAACATAAACCCACAATTTTACCAGGTATCTGAAAATATGAGTATCAAACTGTGGTGTATCTGTTTTAGAGGAATGTATGTTAATTATGTATGCATTTAAAGTTAGTAATCACCAGAAGCAAAGAATAGGCAGGCTTGGAAATCAAAATATTCACTTTATCTATAGAATAGATATAGCATATTGCTATATAATATTATATTACATACTGAGCCTTGAGGCCATTATTCCTAAGAATGAGGCAAACAGTGCATTCTCCATATCTCAGACTCTGATGAAGCAGCGTATTAGTACCAGTTAAGGTGTTGACTTTTTTATGACGTGAATGCATCTGGTAGAAAAAAAAGCCTACAAATTAGCCTTTACTTAGGCCAGTGAATAATTCTTAATTGGTAAGTATTTTATGTAATTATTCTGTACTTTTAATTTTTCTAGTAAATGGCTCCTAGTAATAAAGTTTCTAGTGTTATGAAAGGCAGATACATTGAATGCTAGCTTGTCTGCAGATATTTATGTGACAGATAGAAAACATGAACAGAAAACATGAATTTTTACCTTGCAATTGCAAATTAGTAAGGAAATTGTTGTGCTTAGTTTTATGCTGTGTGGCTTGTGTCTGCTAATAACTGATCATCCAGCTACAAGCATTTAATGGTATGAAATGATAAAATCAGGAATGTGATTCTAGTACCATTTAGGATGGAAAATCTAGACTTTTAAAATGCTTTGTGGTTCTAACAGTAATGCTGCTTTCATTACTACTGTACCTCAAATCAGCAGAAAGAAAAGCTTCTGAAGTTAAGATTACCCATAGGATTTGTAAAACAGATTGATGGAAGTAATTGGTAAACTGCTTAATCAAGCCTTGCTTGGAGGTGAATAAGGACTGTAGGATAGAAAATGTAGGCTGTATAAGTAACCCAACAAGTCAGCAGAGTTCTTTTTTTCTGAAAGAAACAAAGATAGCAGTAATTAATGACCCTGACTCTGTGCCAAAAAAGCTTTCTTCTGACAACTCCAACTTAATTAA